>JAUZNJ010029283.1:0-15516 GCA_034780135.1 Jordanella pulchra | reverse complement strand
GCTTCAGCACAGCTGATTCTAATGACTGCAGTTCAGCAAAAGGCTGTTAATCAGCTATGAATGGAAATCAGCTGTGCCGAAACAGGGAAACCTCTAAAACCTGCAGGACTGCGGCCCTCCAGGACCGAGGTTGGACATGCCTGTTTTAGACAAAGGTCTACTTTATCTATAATCTGTACCCATCTGTAATAGGGCAATATTTTCAAGTTTCTCCGTGGATAGGTTTTAAACATGTCACCTAAGCTATTCCTTTTCCCTTTTCACAGTTATTAATGTGGGAACACTCCCTAAAACACAATGGAGTCATTATTGTGTGACTCCAGTGATTATGAATGATTTTATTTTATGAATATGTAAGATATACATATACAACGTATATATTATAATATTTAGTCAGACATGTTTTGGAGATATTTTTAATCCACTGCACGATTTACTAATAATTTGTGATTTTCTCCACTCTGTCGGATGAGAGATCAGATCTGCTGGATGAACCCGGGCTGCATCCACGTTTTGCGCCACGCGATCTAGTATAAAGTCTGTGGACTCGATCACGTCTGTGTGTCTCACGCGGTCTCACAGTGAAGTCGCCATAAATACTAAGGGATCAGGCGTGTGACAGATCAGGAGGCGGGGGCGGCTGTCCGTGGTGCTGATGGCAGAGATGCTTTCCAGCTCCACGCTGTCGCTACTGCGCATGTTGCATGACAGGTACACGCAAGCCTCCATCTTGAGCATTCCGAGCTGAGGCAAAAGGGCAGCAGCCATATACCCTGATTCCAAAATAACAACAAGGGAAAAATATAAACAAAGAAAAAAATTGGCATTTTGCCGAGATGTAACTTTTCCACTGAATATCCGCTCAACAATTTGCTTCACAGACCCGAGCGGAGAACAGGATGGGAAAGAAAAACAGCGACTGGGCTGCGAGGCTCTGATAGGAATTCTTTTTTTTTTTTTTTTTTGTTCAGTCAGCTATTCTGGATTTAATTTTTTGAAGAAGTGACAGTACATATCCCCAAACGGTGAGTGAAGCTGTGCACGTTCAGTGACGAATGAATTTTGTGGATTTTTATGTGTTCATAGCATGAAGTGAAATCGCACTCTCGCTTTCACATGCATTGGCATCTCCTTCCTGCATCCCCGCGTCATGGTGGTCGTGGTTTGCTTTTTAGTTCTCACTTCTGTCCGAGTGATCCCCTGATGCTCATAGCGTCAGCCTCTTTCTTACTTTCTGTTGTTAGAAAATGAGGTGCAGCTACAGGTTGGAAGATCCCTGGGTTGCTTGTCTTTTTTTATGTTTTTGTTTATATGAATATAAACACAGGGCTGGCAGGCCTATGGTCAGGGTCTTATATACATTTGCATTGCTATAATACTATATTAAAACATATTAGCCCTTAAAAAAGTGTTAATTTTATTTAATTATATATATGTTACAAATTAACAACCTTATTCAAAGACAAGAGCTAGACATGACCAACAAACCACTGGGAAGGCAATGTGAGTCACAGTGTGACACAACCTCTGTGTAGGTTTTATAATACTACTTAGTTAAAAAAAAACTCGGCAAATCTTGGTGATAATAACTATAATGTTCACTAGGCCTGCATCATTGTATATTAAAGTCCTTTGAATGTATTTATATTCCTATGCTGTTGAGTTTTTATGTTTATGATGGCCTAGAGGCTTAACAGAGATGCAGGTTTTGTTGATACTGTTTTTCAGTATAAGATCCTGAGTTTTAAATTCCCACTGAGGGTCTTTCTGTGTTGAGTTTCTATGTTCACCTCTTGCCCTTTTCTCGTTGGTTTCTAGTTTTCTCAAACCATCCCAAAGCACCCATATCAGGTTAACTGGAAATCCTCAATTGCCCTTAGGTAATCTTTACATTTTAGGGTTAACCTTTGATTGACTGGTGATATGATCATCTTGCACCCCAATGACTACTAAGATATGTAGAGGGCCTCTATGACTTTCCACGGATGAGTTGGTATAGACCATAGAGAGATGTGTTCTAAATATCCCTTAGATCTGAATGCAGGCATGACATTTCTCACTATGCTTCTGATTCTGCTGTAGCTTCCCCTGTGACTGTCTGGAGAGTTTCCAGTTTATTTGTCTCCTCTTGCTCTTGGAGAACTAGAAGAGCATCTACAACCCTGAGCAAATTAATTAATATAATATTAGTGAATCACAACTGATAATACAAAAAAACAGTTGTACAAAAAGGCACAACACAAAAATCAAAGCAACACCCCAGATTCACCACTGCAGTTATACACTCTTAGTGTCTCTATACCCGATAATTTTGAAATTACTGAGGTAGATACTCATGTTCTGTAAAACTAAAATAATTCCCTACAGATTTTTGATTACGTTTTTCTCTTGTCTTAATATTCTTTTAAGTCAGGTTTTTAATTTTTTTATTTTCTCATTTACTTCATTGACCTCTATCAAGGTAGAAATTTTTCTGGTTTTCCTTCTAAGTCAGGGGTCAGACTCAAGCTCTGCCTCTACCAGAGGAATTCAAGTATCTTGGTGTCTTGTTAATAAGTGGTGGTAAGGGGAGGAGATGAAGAGATATTCTGGGCAATTATCCTAGGTAATGCAGATGTCAGTTTTGTGTCCCATGGCAAGGTAACACATTTCCTTAAAAAAACATCTTAATGAAATTGTCAATCTACTTTCCAGCGGGCAGTCATCAGATAAGAATCGTGAACCAAGCAACAAGATCTCAAAAAGAGGCAAATGAAACGAGCTTCACTCATGATGTGATTCAACCTTAGATAAGATAAGGAGCCTCTTTATCAAGAAGGATATTATGCTGCTCCTCATTTGTACTGAAATGATCCAATTCAGGTGGCTTGGGCTTCAGATTAAAATGCTTCCTGGGCGGCTTCTTTTGAAAGTTTTTTGGTGACTCTTAGGGTAGGAGACCCCATGGTAAACCCAGAAAATGGTAAGAGGAAATAAATATCTCCTTTTGTCCCCATGATGCCTGTTCGGGATGTATGGGTTTTTAACATTTTCCCTGTTAACCCAAGACCTGAGATCAGATAATAGGAAGACAGTTGATGGATGGAGAGAGTGAAGGATTTAATGAAACTTATGAAATCCCTTGACAGTAATGTTCCAACCTCACCACCTTGCTCCATGTCTTGTGTGAAAAACTTTTGCAAATGGTCTGAATCTTTAGTTGATCTTAAAAAGAAAAGGAAAGAACCAAGGTTATGATAGATACAGTTTGTAAAATATTATTTGAAGTGCCAAGTCTGACAATTGCAATCTGTGAGTTGCTCCTATACTAGATTGTTGTTGTGATTTGTTGTTCACTGTTGAAATGTTGTTCACTTAATCCAGTAAACAGGGTGTGTTTAAATGCAGAGCAAAGACACTGAACAGATTTGAGGAAAACCTTTCTCCAATAGAGACTAATAATCCATGTACAGGCATGGAGCAGACAGGGAGTTAAAGAGCCAAGGCAGCCAAGAGGAAAGAGTATGTCTCTGTCTAGACACTAAACTGCCTCAGTTAATATACAGGCTTGCTGGCAGAGTGTATGTTTGGGTTTGGAGGGGGAGACTGCTGGCTTTACTGTTTGTCTCCAGAGTGGCTATGCAATACAAGGGCACAGCTTTTTAATACAGAGCATGAATCACAGGTACCATGGTTGTTTAGTGATTAATGGCTTCTATGTAGGAAAGAAATCACTGTGCTTTCATGGGAGCAATTGTTTGTCCATTCCAATTCGTAGTCTTGTCTTTTGTAATTGTGAAACCATAAAAATATACATACATTTATCTATAAGGGACATTTAAGCTTTGTTTCTTAGTGATTGTAAATCTAAATAAATTGCAAACTATTCAAATATGTATGTGTGTTATACAAAAGGGGGGATGTTAATGCATCATAAAAAAAAGAAGCAAGGAAAACGATTCCACTCAGGAGAATGATAAGTAACTCTGAACCTACTGGTACATAACATTTTTTTGTCGCCAAAAGTCTTGCATCAGTGATTTTCAGTCTAAATCTTCCTTGTGATTAAACTGTTTTAACCTCCACAGGCTCCACTCACACCACAATGGAGAAGATAAAGTTTGCCATTTTCCTTTTGGCCCTCTTTCTGTGTCTAGAGGAAGGATCAGCCAAAGATAAAGGAGCCAAGAAGGGAAAAAAGAAAGGAAAGCAGGTTTATTGTCCATCGTAAGTACATAACAAACAACCTACGTGTCATTCTGTGCAGGATAACATCCTTCATATACTGCATATCTCTTGGCATGTATTGTTCATCTAATTTATTCATTCAATTAGGCTGATAACAACAACATTTTCTTGATGTAGACAAACAAAAAGTTCAGTTTTTATTGGTGCACACTTGAGGTGAGGAATTACATCATAAATATAGACTCAAATTGCCTGTCACTGGATTGTTTTTCATTTGTTTGTCCGGACGAACATGTCCAATTTTCTTCATCTGCTTTTTGTCTTCTGGCAAAATCTTTTTAAAGGTAATATGTTGTCAATAAGTAACCACATTTTCTTTTAGTATGCCAGCGTCCCCTGTCCTGTACATGTTGTGTGAGATTTTCAACTGTGTCTTGGAAGTCTGTATCTAAATTACTAGGGTGGACTTTAATTTACCTGTATTAATCTGAATGGATTATTAACACAAAGACCACCGACCTGCCGGAAAATCTTTAAGTAGCCAATTAGAAATGTCACATGGAAACTACCAGTTTACATACATACACTCATTTGTCTTGTGCAACTCACAGTTGAAATACACATCTTTAAGCCTAGATAAAATACTAATGTCAAAAAAACTAACGTATAACAGTGCTGAAAAATCAAAATTCAGTGAGGGAACAGATGTGATAATCACTTTTAAATGTTGAATTGTATTTTTACTGTTTCTACACTGCCTTAGAATTAATGGATAGTCATCTCCTGTATTTAAAGGAAAAATATAATTTAAAAAATATAATTTTAAATCTGTGTGTGTGTTTTTTTTTACCACAAAACTCTGACTTATGTTTACATACTAAAAAATATGTCTTCGTATTTTCATCATGGCCATAAATTTCATGTTTTTCAAGCACTTTCTAAACCAGATAGTTATTTAAAAGTCTGTTATTGTTGATTTACTCTGATCCACACAGCATCAAAATTGTACTTGGATGCACAGTTTGCATGTGGTATCTAACAAGATAGGTTACGTCCCTCAAATTTTTCTAAATATTTTCTTGAATCTTTTCATGAGACAAAACTTTGGATATCATCACACACTAATACAATATAAAGTCATTGGAAATGTGTATACTCTGTACATTTGATATCCCCTTAAAATAGCAAGACAGAATCATAAATTATTAAACCACTGGCAGCACAAATGAGTAGGTTGTATCCATGAGCAAAAAATATCCACACTGTGCCCAAAGTGTCAGTATTCTGTTTGGCCATCATTACTAGTACTGTCATACTATGGAGTTTTCTAGAGCTTTAATAGTCACCACTGAAATCGTCCTCCACTATTTTATGAAAACTTCAAGGTTCTGTAGGATATTAGAGATTATGTGCTCCTTCACCCCACGGATCGTCAATAGGCTTTAGGTTTGTCTTGGGCAGTCTAACACCTTTATCCCAGTTTCTTTAGCTAGGCAATGGTCATCTTGGAGATGTGATGGGAGTTAGTATTAAGCTGTAATCCTGCCTTGTGGCGCATCTTCTGAAAGGAGAGGATTATTCACATGGCTTTGTTACAATAAATGTTAGCATTCATGGTTCTCTCAATCAACTGTAGCTCCATACAGTAGACAGCAATCCTGCGCCCCGAACCGGGAAGCTACCCACACCATGCTTGAGTTTGGGTAAGACAGAATTGTCATTGGACACCCTACATTTTTGCTGCTACAAAATGTTGTCGGCATACCAAATACGTTTTTGTTGACCTTATCACACCACATAACATGGTTCCAGTTGGAAACTGTTGGTTTACTTAGGGGTGTACTCACATTTGTTGCATAGACTTTAATAGCTGGGTATTGGTATATTTTGAGAGAAAACATATAATAAATATCTTTTGGCAAGTTACACATCCATTGGATGCTTTCTGTAGTCATCAATAAACTTCTGTCATCATTCTCCCAGGATATCTCACAAGTCCTCTTGGTAGAATGGGTGGAGTTCATTTAAACAAGCTCTTTCCTATATTATATATTCAAACCACTATTAATACAGCATCTTGATGTTAGCCACCGAAAGCCAGTTTTTAAAAATGTTTGAGGTCATCATCTGTCTGAAAAGTTTTTTGGTAAAGAAGACAGTTATTTGGTAACATCAGCAGCAGGAACCAGAGTTCATAAGGCAAGGCTTTCAAACCCAGCGCTTCACTACCAACTGTAAACCTGTAGTGGATGGAATGACCCAGAAGAGCTAAAAAGAATGCTTCCGCTTTACCCCAGCTGCAAGATGAATGTGGCATGGATACAGTTGGTTGTTTAATCTTGGAAAATATCACAAACACACATCAAAAGACAGTCCAAAATACACACAAAAAATCAAATATTTTTCTTAACTTCTGACAGGGAGAGAGGCTAAATATGTTCCTAGAAATACTGTAAAGGTATTTACCTTGCAACTTAGTAAGGGGCAATTGGAAAAAAGTGATCACTGGGGATGTAAACATACTCTACCAGTCACTGAAGATGTTAAGTGTAAAGTTATTCAACCCCAACAAAATTGCTGTTCAAATGCATAGCTTCCAAATTATTATGCCTTTTATGTTATTGATGATGTTGATGTCATATAAACCTCTGATCCTGAATGTAAACACTTCTGTGGGACATATCTCCAATTACTTGTGGTAGTGTTCTGACCAACATGCAAAATGATACAAGCAACACAGAGAACGATAGGCAAGGTTGTTTATTTATACAGATTTCAATAATAATTGAGTGTGACAGAAGGGGAATTCTGGGTCCAGGGTTTTAGCAACATCTGGAATAGAGGGGCGGGGGAGGGGATTTTTGGCCCGAGGTTATCAGTGGAGTAAATATTGCAGCCGGGGATTGTAAAGAGTACATCCTATTGAGATGTATTGTGGGAGATGTTCCTGCAGGAATTTTTCTTAAGATTGGAGCTTGAGAGCTTGAGTTTCTTAAGAGTCAGAGAACCATGTGCCGGAGAGAGCTGGCAGGGAGATTAATGTCAGGGATGTGGTGCTCTACTGTGAATGATCATGATGTTAATGAGCTCCAGAAGAGATTTTCACTTGAAGTCAGAAGTCGGAATCCAGAGTTGAAGGAGTAATGTTAACCTGGAAGTACAGAAAGCACAAATAATAACTGAACTACTGTAAGAGAACATCAACTGACCTTCAAGAAGGTAATGTAATGAGAGAAATTAGGAGTAATGTAACAAGAACTAAGAAGGCTTGACTCTATTAATATAAGGTTATCACAAAGATAGAGATATTGCCCTGCAGTTGATCATATCTCCAGTGAATTTAAAGCTGAATATCGTGTCAAATACTGAGGGGACAGGGGCTTGATCAAATGTCAATATTTTACCAGATAGGATTAAGACTACATTATCCCAATTCAGTACATTCCTGATAATAGTAATTATAATCTAATTCAGTTCAGCAATACACACTGATTTACTCTTAAATAAAGCCCACATTTCTGAAGCATTGAACCTTCTAAAGTCCTATTGAAAAGAACAACAAAGAAACATGTAGTTTAACAAAAAATATATAAATGATACACCATCATTTGTCATAAATACAAAGAAGATTGTAAGAGTAACATGACTACGCTAAGCTTCATTAAATAAGGATTCTGGTGGCCTGTACAGCCTAACTGGTGGGGATCTAATGTTAAAAAATATTATGAATTTAGTGTTACAACTATGGGAAAGATAAGGTAATCTCTATATTTCCAGGGCTTTAGGGGGTTAAACCCACTATGAATTGTTTGATCAGGAATCTTTGACAAACATTCTATGACACTGTTTATTATGATTTCAATTTTACTCAATCTGACCTCTACACCTATTTATAATATAACAACCAGAACGTACTGTTAATCAGCTTTATTCAATGATGAGACATTTCAGGCGGTTCTCTTTCTGGAAGGTTTAGAATTGTGCTTTAAAATGCAAAATCATAGTAAGATGTCGAGAATAAAATGATCAGATTAAGATCTGATTGTTCCATATGAGGAATAGTAACTTTGATACTGATGAATTTTATCATAGAATGTCTAGTTTCCTTTTGAGAAATAAGCTTGAATTTGTTTCCTTAACTGGTAACAACTGAATTCACAGTGAGTTTTCATAAAATGAGGTGTAAACTGGTATATGTAGTTTGTGTACTGGCATGCATAGGCTGCATGCAGGACACATTTTGTGTTTAATGCTATGGATGCCACAGTGAATCAAGGAAACCACTTGGTTCCAGTTAAGCTGTTGTGCTTGCAGCTGTCAAAAGAGCCGGTTAAAACGGATGAGGAGAAAGGGATGTTTTGTGGATGGGAATTGTGTGTTTCACTTTGATCAGGGGAAGAGCATAACATATACACGCTGCAGATCATTCCTCTGAAAGACTTTGACTCATCCTCAGAGCATAAAGTTTACTCCTTGATATGTAAAGGGCTTTAAAAGCGGTAAATTCTTTGCCACCCATGAAGAGGCATTAGTCCCATCTCCCCTGTCAGATCCTCCCAAGTCTTTGTTTTTTTTCACAAAGTTTTGGAATATTTAAGCTAAAGGAAGAGATGATGTTTGGCAAGTCTCCATGTTGCAATGATGCTAATATTTATAAGACATTTTTTTTCTAATTCAAGGTTATCGAAAATACAATCCTGATGTAAGTCAGAGTAAAAATCAAAAACAAAGTATGACAAAGTAGTTTTTGAAACAAGTTACCATTTAAGTTAACATTATTGCGTTGAAATGTTTAAAGTAGAAATGTAATAAAATAGAGTGGACAGATTTGGTGGCAGGATTATCAGTTAATGTCTCAAAGGTCCTGATTGTTGTTTGTTCCTGGATGATCCCTAAAAACATCATGCATCATCATGTCATCTTTAGTAGTCCGGATCTCATAACAACTCAGAATAACAGCACATTTAACTTTGAAACAGTGCTTCACTCTAACATTAGTTGGGTGGTCCAAATTTTAAGAGCCAATTTAATCCCAAAGTGGTTTCTCTCTCGTCATGTAGTTTAATCAAAAAGTACACAAAGCAGCTCAGAATAGGCGCAATATCCATTTGTGTTGCTCATCTGCCATGAATTTGACCCACTAAGGCACCCTCTCTGTCGTTTTGTTTGCAGACAGCTGTCATCTGAGGATCTGGCTCGAGTCCCAGCAAATTCAACCAGTAACATCTTGAATAGGTTACTGGTCAGCTATGATCCCAGAATAAGGCCCAACTTCAAAGGCAAGTTACATGCTTTGGAATGTATTTAAAGTTTAGCTGAGGTATTGATATGCTAATTACCAGAACAAAGTTTTCTTGTCTCTATAATTTTGTAGGAAACAAATAAGGATTATGAATCAACAGATATTAAAGTAGAGTTTTTGTTCTTTTGTAAAGTAATTAGACAAACCACTATGACCATCTGTCTTGTTGTGTGTTGTCCAACTTATTGCTGAAAAAAACATCCTTGGAGCTTTGGTATTTCTGAGACTTTTCTGTTAGGAGCGGACGGAGGGGGGGGGCAACCGGTCAAGTTATCCTGGGCCCAGGGTAGATGTGGGCCCTGAACCTCCATCTATGGCCAAGAACTTTATTTATTTACTTGGCTATTTTAATTTTTACAAACTAATTGAACATAAAACCTTTTCATAATATTACTTTCTTCTGATTATCCACTGCAGTATTGGGGGAGAACCGCCATTCCCTCTGCCACCTGTATATAAGTCATCCTGATTGTAAATAAGTCACCTTAAAGCTACTGTGCTAACTTCCTTGTATTTTTTATCCCTTATTATCTTTAATTTTGTGTGATTTTTTGCTTGTCTATTCTTAATGCACCTTTTCCTCCTTGTTTGCACCTTCTTATCTACTTTGCCAGTATGTGACATGTGAATTTCTCCGCTGTGAGATCAATAAAATTCATCTAATCTAATCTAATCTAATCTGCCACTGACGCAGCATCAGTAAAGTTTATGAAGCTGCAGAAAAGAGGTCAAAGCATTTAAGTGCACTGATGGCACAAAAAACACAGCACTTTCTGTCAAGGATTTTTTTGTTTATATTTGCTAGATAAAGTTATAATGAAGAGCAGACCATTATTAAGATTGTGCAATGTTTTGAATTTGACTGGCGTGAATATCAGGCTACTGGAGCAGGTATGGAAAGCCAAAGCTGCCACATGTTTAAAAAAACCAACAAATTAAAACTGTTGACAGGTATGTTAGCCTAACGTTGGAGGAAACACTTGCAGTCAAATGGAAGTCCACTCGCTTGCTCCATCTTCGTCACATTGACAGAATATTATGTTAGGAAAAACAAAAAAGGCTTTTTAATTCCAAAAGAGAAGGTCCTCTTTAAAATAGTTTTAATATAACTGTAAAAATTTATTTTTGAGAAAGGGACAAATGTTTGATTTCATGTCAGCCTGCACCGTGGTGCTACAGTAATGCACATGGGTCATCACTGTGTTGCCAAAGAAATTATTGCTTTTCTAAAAACTTGCTTGATTTAGATCAAATAATATTTAAATTCTAATGTGAGACAATCTTAGTTTTAGTGCTGACCGAATAACAAACAACTGTATCAATATACTCTAAACAGGTAAAAAATACAATAGTTGACCCTTTTGTCCATCTGACTGATAGTTTTGTTATTCTTCAGGTGGATGCCAACAGTTTCTGTTCTCTGGCACTTGGCAGAGCTGTATCCGAGGCTCTGTATTTGATACAGTATGTAGTGGGCTCCCTCTCCCTGTTTGAACGCCTGCAACTAGTCCTTCAGCCAAAAAGCTCTTGAGAGCTGATGTCCATTAACATCCATGTCCTAATCTCCTACATTAATATCTGAACAACATATGGGGCATCACTTTGTAGGCAGTTTTAAAATAGCAATCTGCTTTTACAGACCAGAGAATATAGAAAGAAACACAAAAAGTGGCTTTTGGAGTATATTTTTACCTCCAATTGTTTTAATGTATGCTAGGAAGATATGAGCTCTGTGGAGCCCCTGTGTAATGTGCATCAATTTTAGAGAAGCGTTTATTCCTTGACGCATCCAGTGAACACCTCAAAAGAAATTATTTATGCAAAGCTTGGTGAGGAGTCAGCTTTTGTGAGGGGTTTTATTAGTTTATGCAAAATGGTAAAGTGCAGAGAGATGCCAGCCCAAATATTTTGCAGGTTTTGTATCACAAACAGATGGGTGGCATTTGAAAATAGATTTTTCTTTGTTCTAAATGGTTTAGTCTTTCCCCTTATCAGAAAGGAATTTACCTCAAATCCCAGAGCAATACCTTTAGGTGTATAAACACAAATATGTTTGCTAGTATTAAAACAGGTGAATCTTAATAGACTACCTTTGATATGTTAATCTTAATATACTTCAGTAGTTCAATTCAATATCTGACACTCAAATATTTCGCTGACTTATTACACTGATCGACACATAAAACATCCATTTTACTGATTTGGTGATTATGTCTTCAACCTGGTATTGCATCCAAATTGAATTTTATACATTTTTTAATTTTAATTGGACCAGTAGAAAACTATTAGGGAATATTGCTGACTTGACAGATGGCTAACGATCAATAACTGATACCTCATAAAATGATGAGAAGATACCAATGGCTATTGCTTACGGTGCTAGATTTTGCAGAACATATTTTCCAAGAGTATTACTGTTAGTAAAGTATAAAAATGTGCACTAAGAGCATGAACAACCCCGGTCTGAAGGGGATCACTTAGCAAAGCCACTTTAAGAGCTTGGGCTTCCATTAACAAATGACATGAAGTAAAATCATCATAATCCTTCGGTGTAGTCAAAAGGATTGTGACAACAATAAAAAAAAGAAAAGTGAAAAGTAGTCGGTTCGGTTCTGGTGTTAATTCTTTTTTTTTTAAAGGATGACGGACTGACGGACTGACGGACGGACGGATGGGCTTTGCATTAATGGACAACAGATCTACTTTCAGTTCAATTTGGTTTATTTAATATCGCAAATTCACAACACATGTCATCTCAAGGCATTTAACAGAAACAATTCCATCAGATCATGCAGCCAGATTGGTAAAAAGTTTTTTATCTGAGAAAAACATGTCATGGTCCTTCTGGATGATCATGTGGTGACATTAGATATAATCCATGTTTTTTTCCTTCTGCTGAGTCTGCCATGTCATTTGGAGATTGAATAAAATTGCAGTAATAGCATACAGTAACTTAACTTTTTCGTAAATACTGAAACTATTGATTTTGTAAGATCAACAAATATTAAAATCAATTGTTATTATCATAGGTAGTAAGTAGATTAGTTACTCAATACTTGAGTAGCCTTTTTACCAAATACTATTTTTTACTTTTACTTAAGTCATTTCTTTAACAGATACTATTTAGTTGTAGTTAAGTAAAAATATGTTGTAGTACTACTCTTACTTTAGTACTATTTTTAGCTACTTTATCCACCTCTGTATATAATACTATATTGTTCTATCTTTTTTAGCTGCTACTGTATGCACATCATACTAAAGTCTTGCAAAGCCGGTGTATTCAAAACTAAAACTAACTTCACTGTTTCTGAACCCAGGAATTCCTGTGGAGGACAGAGTGAACATTTTCATCAACAGCTTTGGCTCGATTCAGGAAACAACCATGGTGAGAATTTACTCTGCTTCCTTTGTAATGATACTGTAATGATAATTCTTGCTTTTGCAGGTCCACAAAAAGGTTTAGAAATAATACATAAATTGTTACTTATGTGTTTTAGAACAGTGAGAAGTAAATCATTATTGAAAGGACAAGTTTTTGAGTCTCATTAATCTAATAGCTTAATTGCAGATAAAGATGTCCAGTTTTAAAGCTAATCACCAGATTAAGGGCATCCTTGAACAGAGGCAGCAACAGCTACATTTAACAAGTTTGTGAAAACAAGCAAAGGATTTTACTGCAGTTCCATATTGCTATGAGTGAAGGCTATTTGAATGTAAATAAATAAGAAAATGAAGTTTTTGATAAAGGTTGGACTTTCTGAGTTGCTACAGGAGGCATAGTTTCTGCTGGACCTAGTAAAGAACCGTGTCTATATGTGAGGATGGTCTCAGTTATCAAGAACGGATAGTTGCTAGAAACCGGAATTAGTCCATGATGGATGTTGTTGTTGAGAATAGTGAGGTGGGTCACTGTCTTGCATGTTTCAATGTGAGAAACATGCGAGGCAGGTGGCTCCAGTGGATCAGATGATCCAGTCACGGAAACCTTTACGAAAGCTTTCCAAGTTGAAAGAGGATCACCTTAGTTGAGTGTGTGATTGTTAAAAGCTGCTAAAAAAACAACCAGTCCAAACCAGTGCTCATTTATACACATATCCCAAGCCAAGTCACTCAATGCGATTATGGGTTCAGTACAAAAGTAGTATTACCATCCTGACTCAGTTCATTTCATTTCCTTTAAGGGAATTTAGAGTTGTGTTAGGCTAGAGGTAGAGATGGCACAGCTGCATCCTGTACAGTCATCTTTTATGAAATGTAGTGATCTGCAGCTCTTGTATCCTTTCAATCAGCAGCAGAGATATGTTGCATGCAAGCTTTCCTGATTTGCCATTGATGGTTTCCCTGTCTGGTAAGAAGGATGTAAAACAGGAAGAGAGAACAATAATACCAGGAAAGGAAGCAGACATGTTTATGTGATAAAAAATGTGTTTTATTACATGGCTGTAGTACTGCATGTGATAAAGCAAATACATGGTGAACATGCTACTAAAATCAAGATATACAGGGCCAAAGTGCTATAAGCTACTAAATGAATATGCCATTTGTTAATTTAAGATAAAGACAAAACATAAATATATGATGAATATTTTAGTATCTTACTATATATCTAGTTTTAATATATTTCTAGATCTGATATATCTTATAAATAAAAAAATGTTCACATGCTGTTTTCTTCCAAATCTATTTACTATGATTTAAAATATTAAATAATTCAGTTGGTTTCATTAAGTTTCACCTACAGTATTTGATTTTAAAACACTGATTTCCCCTGAAAAATATGCTCAGACGAACCTAAACAAGAACATGGATGTATCATTATGTGAATACCAAATTCAATTCAATTCAAAAATACTTTACTTATCCCAAAGGGTAATTAAATGTTTTGGTAACTCATGTTATTTTCTGATCTTCTGTATCTGGCTGTCTTGGACTGGATGTGAGGAAGCCTCTTACTAAAGACACTCTGTTATTGTTTAAAAATCTTCTGAAGAGGATGTTCACTGCTAGTCATAATATATACTGCAGTTTGGATTTGATATAACATAGCATGCATACTCCCACTTGCAACTCACAACTGTTTTCATCGAGGTGTATAAGAAAATTCTTTATTGTATTGTTTTTACATAAAGCAAACTGTATTACTCGTACTGTATTATATCTGTGAAGGTTCTCAGTCATCCAGGTCATGGTCAGGCTTGGAAAATTCAGTTTAAGCAACTAGACGTGAAGTTTTCTAGAATACGTTTCACCTGTCATCCAAGAGGCTTCCTCCTATGTTGGAGGGATCAGAGCCACCTTTTGTTTCTTTTCTCCCCCTCCCCTAATTATTTGGTCACACCTACAGTATAATTATCTTAGTGTTCTCTAGAACCAGTTAGAACTGAAGAAGGCTCTTGGATGAGAGGTGAAACGTCTTCTTGAAAACTTCACGTCTCTCTGCCTAAACTGAATTTACCAAACTTATACTGTATTGCTTTGAAATGAATAATGGCCAATTTGTTTCGTAAAAAACATGTTTGTGGCTATCTACCAAGGTCACAGTCTGTCATGGTCCATTGGCACAGACAGAATGAGAACATAAATAGCCTATTCTGTAATATATTTCCAAAGGCATAACACATTTTCAGACTAACACAAGAATGTTTTAAAAGCAAAGTAAACCCCAAAAGAGCAAATTTTGTATGTGAAAGCAATCTGCTTAAGGCCCTAAAACTAAAGATGTTTTGTCTGCCTTGCACATGCATTAAGGCATCTTACCTGGGCTAAGCCCCCCAAATATAGGGTCCTTAAGTTGTCCCTACTGAAAGATGTACAGGAAAGAGAGGTAGAGTGAACAAACTAAAGAAAATTTTCAAAAATGGCAGACAGCTTCTCCATAGCCTGCTGGAGCATTGGAATAAGCAGTCTGCTCAAGCGGCAGAGCTGAGGGGAGATTCCAACGACCCCTTGTTTAACATTGGCTGTCCATGTAACCATATCTATCTATCTATCTATCTATCTATCTATCTATCTATCTATCTATCTATCTATCTATCTATCTATCTATC
>JAUZNJ010029282.1:0-11438 GCA_034780135.1 Jordanella pulchra | reverse complement strand
AAATGGGGTTTAATGACACAGAGCTTTTCATAGCAGAAAAAAAAAAACGTTTCCAAGAATGATCAAAAGTGCAAAGAAAGCCATATAGTTTTAGGAATATTTGCTTTATGTCCGATCATTCTTGACAATGCATACCTTAGCACCCAACTGTTCTTATTTTGAGTGTACATTTATTAGTATAATCGTGAGACAAAACATCGACCACTTAAGGGGAGCATCTTTAGGTGTCTGGAAAAGCCACTGGCTCAGGACTGTAAAAGATATGACTGCAGACAGAAAGGTTACAATAACTGTAAGGACCCTCAGAGCACATTAGCCCTCCCTAATTATTTAGCATTCGTTGCTTCTGGAGTACACTGTTCGAGCAGTAATTGGTGGTCAGTAGGGGAAGCGTCAGTGGCTCTTCAGAGCAAAGAAGCATAACATTACAAATGAATTAACCCTGACGTTAGCAACATGGCTTCATCGGCGCTGTTGACCAAAAAAAAGAAGTATTCCACATACCTTTTAACGCCACAGGTGTTGTTGTTATACAACAGAGAACAGCCCATATAGCTAGCTAGCAGGCTAACTAAGCTGGCTACCGAAAACTGTCCATTTAACTCCAGAGATTTAATGCTCTTACTGTCCTCGTTCCCTCCCCGCTACATTCGCGAAGGGTTATGATGGGTAAAGCGATTCACGTTGCTCGAATAAAAAGCCAAAAATAAACTAAAAAAAAAAATTCTCTATCATTGCAAGCTGGCGCCGCGCCTGGAGCTGTCACGCAACAACTGACATTGAAAACGAAATAATCTTCAGAATATCACTGCTGTGTGCCTTCAACACCGCGAGAGAACGTGTCCAAACAACCCCACGAGGCAGCGTCCGACAAGCCTACAAAAACACAAACACCAGCCGGCGAGAAACAGCCAAAACCAGCGAATGGAGAAACGCTTTTTTTTTTTCGCGGCAGATGTACAAACATATATAGTGAACGGGCGCGCACGCAAACGTACACGCACACACAATAACACAGTAAGGAGGATTCGTGCACGCGCACGCCCACTCGCTCACACAGATACTGGCAGCTCAGAATGTGGGTCACTGGGCCTCTACTCTCCCTCGAGCGTGCGGAAACAGTCCCGAAGCTTGCTCTGCAGTCCGACCGCTTCCGCACGCAGAGAAAAAAAACACCATACACAAAACAAGACCTTAGCCGTTTCTCAACACTAACTTTGATATCTGCAGTGAAAAAAGTCGTTACCTTTAACGAATTATCTAGCAGCCAGTCACCGTGTTGTTGCTTACTTGAGCGTCACGTCGAGGTGGTGGGGGCCAGCAGGACTGAGAGGACTTCGGGCCGGGGAGAAAAACAGGAGGCCTACTTCAACATTACGACGTACAGTCATGCGCATTGGAGACAGTAGGGCGCACTATTTTGCAATTACAGTAGCAGAAACGGAGGGAAACTGCTGAGTGATCTCCGGAGGAGAAATGACTCCGCGTTTTTTTTCTTTCTTTTTTTTTAGTTTTTTCAATGCTCCACTCTCTGTCCATTATCTTGTTTTTCTAAATCAAAAGTAGCAACTCAATTTGCTTTTTGCATATCGCACTTAGAGATAGTCCTTAAGTTGCCCTGAAATAGTATACATTTTTGCTTCATATGTTTATTTTCAATGAAACAAAGATAATGTAAAAGTTGTTATTAAAGCGGTTTAACAGTTTTCCAAATTTTTCATTGTCACATAGCGGGGTGGAAGACCCACGTCGTAGAGCAGCACTTTTAGTCACGTTTGGAGGCTCTCATGAAAGTTTAGATAAATAGCTCTGATTTGTCTTGTATTGTGACAAGGTAGTATAGACTTGATCTTGATTAAATATTGTTTTAGACTAAAGGATAAACCGACACTATTCTAGGGATGCGTTTTTCCCAGTTGCATTGATATTAAAACAAAAGCTGGGTAATAAAGTATGAAGACTATTTTGAATTTTTTTTGACATATCCACTAAACACAAAAAGCATTTTTTTTTTTTATTTGAAGTTGGTTGACAACTTTACAAGGGACATGCAAATCAAGCTCATCAGCTCCATTTTGTAAGCTATATGTTAGACAACAAAAATCTTTCAAATTTCGACTTTAAACTTTAGGTGTACTCCGGGTACTCTGGCTTCCTCCCACAGTCCAAAAACATAACTGTTGGGTTTTTTTTATTGGTCCAAAATATATTAATAATTACTTCTTGTTAACATGCCAGCATCTACACCAAAAGATTCTGCACCAATGGGAAAGGTGAGTTGAAGACGCATGATAAAAAAAAAAAAAAAACAGAAAAGAAGCAAAAAGAGGGAGAACATCTTTTTCAAAAGATGCAAAGTGGTTCAGAACCCATGCAGAGGTTGCCACTCTTCTAGTCATCTGATTACCATTTGCAGACCAATGTACAAACAGTTGCAGTTGAGTGCAAGTGTGCCACTTACTAGTCAGGAGAAGGTAAACTTGTAGATGTCACCTTTAAATATGTTAAGTGAGGCACAAATCCAATTATCTCTTGAGACTTTGGAGCTGCACAACCCTGATCCACAAGATGAAATTTTAACAAGATTGTTAAAGTAAAACTTTGAAGATGAGAAATAAAATTGATCCAGTCAGTTATGTTTTATGTGCCAGTGAATATCATTGTTAGAAAGTAATCTAATGTTATGTCTTCAGTAGAGCAGCCATAACAGGGTCCATGATCAATTCTACAGGGGTACAGCCCCTTGTTGACCCCTGCCTAAAAGCATCCATGCTTAGGTGTAAGTGTGTGTGCATGGTTGTATGTCTTTGCCCTAGACTGTCAACCTGTCCAGGGTGTACCCCACCTTTCAACCATAAACTGCTGGATATAGGCACCAGCCCCATTATGACTTTGGCAAATAAACAGAGGAATACTGATGGATTGATGTACTTTAAACTTTGACCCATTCAAGTTTTATTTTATGCTTTTTCTTTTCACAAACTGATTATGCGTTTTATTTTTTACACATTTTGAGAAAATATAATCTGTGTTGCAATCTATTCAGAAGTGCTGAAGCTGCACGGTTGCAAGAGAAAATGATTTAAATGAGGAATATGACTGAAAACATGTAACCAGCAAAGAGCTGGAAAAATACAAATGGAGATAATCAATATAATTGATTAGTTTTATGGGATTTCAAAAGGAGTATGATGACATGGAAGCTCAGTTTTTGGATATTGGTTAAATAATATTTTACAACAAAGTAAGAAAACGAATAGGGGTGTGTTGGTTTCACACTTATGTCTGGCTAGTAGCATTAAAGGATCATCACTCTGTGTTTATTATTGGTTTAATGTTTTCTCTAAATTACTATTTAATTCATTAAATGTATTAAAGTGGATTACTGTGTCCGCAAACAGTACTAACTCTAAAATCAGGTTAACATAAAGTATATTATAAACCTAGATAGAGGGATTTAATTTTGAATATTTGGTTATAAAACATGTTCAGTCTTGATAAAGAACTCAAACCATAGCTGTAATTTATTTCAGTTTTTATACATGTAAGTAATTTAGATTTTGAACTAAAGTTAATCGCATTCTTTCCAGTAGTCTTAAAAACACTGAAGAGGCCAGGATTGTAGCTTCAGGGTTTAATTTTACTTCATTACAAATTTTCTATGCATTTATTTTACAGTGGTTTAAAATAAATATTCACACACATCCTGGACAAAAAATAATCTCAAAATAACCAAAAACATAAACTATAGCTGCACATAAAGTTCCTATGACTCCTAAAAACCAAATCAAAGAACAAAGAAGAGGAGAGCAAAGCTTAATAATCAAGATAAATATATAGTCCATTGAGAGGGTCTGCAGCTGGTGAGAAGCTGAGCAGTTTTCAAATTGTTTTGTGCAACATTTCAGGGATAATAATCTTTTAGAGGAAGGAGCTGATGTTCCCCGTGAAGGGGAAGAGTTGTAATTTAAAACAGAAAGGGGAATCTGCTTTATCTGCCTGTTGTTCAGGGATGAAACTGATCGTTACGACTCTTCAATCGGTGTGGATGACACCTTAAATATCTGCTAAACTATATCTCTCTTTTTCAAAATTATGACCAAACCATCAACCATAAGGAAAAAGTGATAAAAAAAACGCCACATAGTTACACTCAAAATTAAATCTATTTGTAAGATTGCACTATTAATGGCCAGACTGAAATGACTTTGTGTTTGGGAGTTGTTGTTTTTTTTCTAAAATGAGTAATTATCCATTTGGTCTTATCAGCTTTCATTCTCCTCGAGGAGACAAACAACAGAGTCATTCTCTGACTTTATTGTTTGCAGGATTAAAAAAAAACAGAGATGACATTATTATTGAGGTGAATTAGTGGAAATTATTGTATGCTTTACATCTTTGTTTCCTTTCTGTACTTTCCTTCCTTTGTTTCCTGACTGTACTTTCAAACAAGCCAAGGAGCCTTTTGAAATTCGAAATTTGTAGTTTTGCTTTGCTTTTAAAAATGTCTAGCTTTATGTCTGTCCTTGCTAAAAGCAGAACAAAGAACATTCCTTCTTTAAAGGCACTGAAGATAAAAATAAACAGACACCAAGCTCACATTTTTACCCAGCAGCAATACTTGGCCATATATTCTTGTATTAATTTTAATGGGTACAAACAGTCCCTCCCTTCCTCTTAAACAAACATGCAAATAATCAACATGAAACTCATGTTGATCACAACTGAAGCATTTATTTTTCACAATGAGCTCCTTCTGGGTGGAGAAACGTATTGAAAACTTCCCCTGCATACCATGCCCTACTTTTTCCAGTTCAAGTACACAGAAATGATGCTCTGTAATATGTAAATATTTGTTAAGCAAAAACTAGGCCAAAATGCTTAAACAAGAAGTAAAAAATTAAATTCTGGTAGCTCACAGAACCACCTTTACCAGTGTTGACCTGTTCTCAGTTTTCCTAAACCTTTTGGCTTTTAAAGTTATGGTGAGAACCTTGGTTTGCTCTCTTTTGTAACAATAATTCAGCAAAGGCCTCTCTTAAAGTCCTGACACATGTTTTAGTTTAAATGAAGTCTAAAGTTCCCAAAGTCTAGATTCCATCCTTTAATTCTTAAATTGCACTTATTGCTTGAGACAGTGTAGTGGGAGCAACCTCTATGCTGATGATCTTATCCTAGAATTTAGAATGATACAGAAGAATCCAATGTTAATTAAAGGACCACAAGGCCCTGCAGCTGCAAAAAAAGCCCAGATCCTGAGTCATCCTCCTCTATGTTTGACATTTAGTATGAAATATTACATATACATATCAGAGTGATAACATGTATTGTGCAATGTGCTGTGATTTTCAAAAAAATTTAGTATTTAAAAAAGACCAGATCATTTCTGCAGTGGCATACATAAAATCTTAGAATTAGAAAAAAGCAGTTAAAGCAGTGTCTGTGACATATTTTACTGACTTATACAACAAGAGTAACATATTGTATTCAGAAAAATAATATAATTGATCACAGTAGAAAAATGTCTAGCTCTATCAAAACCTTAAATGACCAAAAATAATAAAAAGAAGATATTGAAGCTTTGTTTTTTTAACAGGTTATCTAGATGTAAACAGAGCATTTGTTTCATTTTAATGCTAGTTATTATAGCTTCTTCTGAGTTGAAACAGTTGACTTTGCTTGTTACATATCAAGAAAATGCATATCTGGTTTTACAGCTCTACAGTTTCTGCTCAGAAAGTTTTACACCTTTTACAAAGAAAAATACAACTTTTTTGTTCCATAATGCAATTGCATGTTTTTACATACGCCAGAGTTAAACTTGTTGCAACATTAGTTAGCCTACATGTAATGAGTTTGAATAAAATTATGAGTCCATACCTTTCTATTATTAGAAATATCTCTTAAATCTAGAGAAATGTGAGAAAAAGAACTAGACATTGTTGTAGTTATTTTGAGCAAAGATTATGGTCTTTAAGTATGGATAGGGTTTAAAAATACTGAAAGAAATCATACAGTTACATAGAGTGCACCAGCTTTGTAAAATTATTAGCATAGTGTTAGCCTGTGTTAATGTGTAGAAGTCTGGGGTAACACCGTACACAGGATGTCACTAAAACCACTTTGCACACTGCAGAAAAGAGCCACCGGGATAATTCAAAAGGCCAGCCATCATAACTACTCTATTCCTCCATTCTTTATTCACTCCTGCTTCCTTAAATTCTCTGATTCAATGGAGTTTCAATCCTCACAACTAACGTAAAAAGCTACAAATGTGAACGTAGGTGTCCAAATATGAGATGGTTCATATAAAAGGCTTAAACTGGTTTTCTTTAAAATATATGAGCTGGAAGAAGGGAGATGAACAACAAATGGAAGTCTAGTCACTGTAGATGGGTTTGCATATTTTTGCAACGGTTGTGGTTGTTTGAGCTAGAAGTAATAACTATATGTATGAAGATGTGTGAAGGTGTATATGTGTGTATGTTTATAAAATTATTTATTTGCTCACTTAATGGACTTTTGGAGCAGAATTAACTTATAAGTTGAATAGGAATCCAGAATACAGCTGATGTTATGGATTATAGGAAGACAAAGAGCTATGATTAAATCAGTTTCACTTCTTCTTACCCCATTTAAAAAATAAGAACTAAATTATAAATATAAAATAAATATATATAATTAATTTTAATATTTACATGTTCAAGTTGTAATTTACTACTTTATTTACTAGCTTGTCTGAAATAAAGTTATTAATTTATTCATTAATTGAAGTAATAAAAAGACATTTTATTTAGTCATCTTGGTGAGATATTTAATTATACATTTGTTAATTAGATTGTAGGTGTATTTATTTCATTAATATTTTATTTTTTCTTTGTTTTCTTCTTTTTCTTTTTTTATTTATTCTTAATTTTTTTTCTTTTCGCTATTCATACACAACAGGGGGAACGTACCTCTAAAAATAATGTTTGGATCCCTCACTGTCTTGTGACCTCTCAGGGGCTCTTGAACCCCACTTTAATTTCTTATCATTTTTTTTACATAATTTTTTTAATTAATAATTGTTTTATATGTATAGACAGTTTTAACAACCACTAAAATTTCGCCAGGTTTGTTAACTCAATATTACAGAGCATTCCAATAACACAACAAACCAATGTTTAGTTGAAGGAAATGGAAATCCAATAGAAGATTAATTTATTTTCTTTAAATTGTTTCAATATTATTAAACCCGTGACAGTATCTGTTTAGAAGTAATGAAAATAATGGTTAAATGAGCAGAGGTTCACAAGCAGAATTTTCACATAAATACTTCAATAAAGTCCACAGTTGTTCTTTTTCGATACATTAGCACCCCCTACTGGAGAGAACATTTTGTACCAAACGATTTTCTCTCCCCTAAAAAAAAAAAACAGCAACCATGTCTTTGAACCTATGGGCTACCACGTGGTTTTCTGTTACTCCAAAAACCTGTATTTTCTTCAACCCGGTTATTAACATGGTCTCTCCTTTACCCCCTAAAGAAACATGATGTTCCTAATGATCTAAATCTGAATTAGGATCAAAATATGCTGTATTGCCAATTAGTGTTTTACACATTTGCTTCACATAGAAAAACATACAACTGAGATAAAGAGATTTGGAAATACATAATATAGAATAAACAAAAACAAATTGAAAAGGAATGTTACAAAATGAGGGCAACTTTTTATAGAGGAAGATCACTATGGCAGATATTACAGTTAAAATAAACAATAACAACAATTTGAAATTGAATTAAACAGGTTTTACATGTGCTTAAATATGAATTGAAATGATAAAGATCTTTACATAATTCAAATACCAAAGGGAGGTTGTGAAGCTTTCTGTTTGTGCTTGCATGGGGGGAGTTTTAGATAACATTAGTGGATGACAGTATTGTTACACACTAACAGAGTAGAATTGATCAGGTCTAGTACTATAAACACCTGTCCAATAGTATGCTTATGGAACTGTCGCTATAGCCTTGAACCATCAGGACAAGGACCCCCCTGAACCCCTGAAAGTGTGCTGTGTTATCTGGAACACTATAAGCTGGGTGCTGGACTCGTTGTTCCAGAATAAGCCAAAAATACTTCATTGGACTGAGATCTGAGGAATGTGGAGCCAAAGTCAACACTACTAACACCTCAGACAAGGGGGCTAGTTTGGGTGCCTGATCGGTCTGCAGCTATGCAGAACCCCCCAGAAACAGCATAAACTTCTTTACCAAACTTTAGCAACAGCCTTTGCTTCCCATATTGATCTGTCTTCCATGCCTTTGTATTCAGTTTTCTGCAGTTACTTTGTTAGCTCACCTTTGATAGATATTGACTCATGAACACTAGAGACCCTCCATTATTCGATTTGATTAAAACATATGATGTACATTCGAAAAGGAAATTAAATAAGATATGAAGAGAAATTGTGACCAACTTGTCTATTTCAACTTGGTCCTTCATATTTGGTGAAAAAGTTACTTTTGCTTTTTTTCTGGCTTTAAACACAAAAATTTTTTGAATGAAATAAATTCTGAAGTGATAAATATTCTGTTCACCTGTCGCTGGTCATAACGTTCTGCTTGATCTGTGTATCTCCACAAGTCTTTGCACCAATCATTCTGTTTAGTTCAGCTTGCATTCTTCTGTCAATGCACAGCTCTCTTAAAACAAAGTTACATATGCCTGTTAGTTTATATGTATGATCTTTTCTTCCTGTGTTCACATTTCCCTGAAATCAAAGTGTGGTGTAGATGATAAAAGGATTAGCTTAGGGTAACGCCTAACATCAATATCATGCTACATCAGCAGCATTCAGTTCAATATGTGCTCTATTAAAGTAAACACACCTTATATAACAACTATTATTGTAGCAAGAAACATTTTTTTAATCGCCTTTATCATCAAGCACCACACTGATTTTATGTTTTAACTGAAACATGGCTGCAAGCTTTAGCTTTATGAGTGAAACAAGAGCACATAAAAAGTTGGTGTTTTATTGTTATTTAATAAAGCAGTAAAAGGCAGGACAATTTGAACTCTTATTCTTCTGTTCTGTTCTTTGAACATTGTCTTCAGAGAAATCTTTGATAATTTTTCGAAACAGATATTTGTTTTTTCTAGAGCAGGGTTTACGGGTTTAAGGACCACATAAAACGCCCCCTGGAGACTCTTGTAAAAGTAGCACAATTCACCACTGGTGGCTATGTGGTGGACTGATCTAAAATGGAGTAGCAACAAAGGTCACCATCCCTGACCAGGCTTCACATAAAAGGAAATCTCCACCATCAAAATCATGCTTTTATTATCATATTGCCAAAAAAGAAGCCCCACCCAAACCAGATAATGGACCTTAGCATGTATGGTAACACCCTCTACTTTAACAAAAATAAAACCACTGTGTGGAACACATTTGCTGCCAAATATTTTACAATTAAACCTTAAGTCCAAAAACCAGTCAAAGTCCAAACATAAAGCTTCTGTTAGACAAACCTTTGCACGGTATAAATTATATCGACTGCCAGCAAAGGTTTGCATGTTTAGACAAACTTAGGTCCACCAAGCAGGCATCACTCCTAAAAACAGGACAGGAGGGTTTCTCTGTTTAGATCCATGAATTAGTGGTATCCAAAAAATAAAAGTACATTTTCCTTCCACCCTTTCAACTGGGATTATTGGTCACATTAGATTATAAAACCATAAAAAGAGGACTGACTATGCTGGGGACAGGGTGAACCTTTTCCCTTAAAAAGTTATCAACCATCACAAATTAAAGACTAATGGAAAACAAAAGATTTACTGCAGAAAAGATCTGAACCACAAGCTGAACTGAAGGGCACTGGGCAGGATCAAGGGTCGAGAACAACCGCAATCTTACCAGTGTTGGACCTCAACCCAAACAGCCTTCAACGATACGCCTGCTGTTTGGGTCACCTGATGAGTAAGTGGAAGCTACAGTGATCAGCCTTACCTGAGGATGTAGATGTTTCACTGGATAATGTTGAACATTTGGTTCCCTTGTAACAAAGGATATTTTCTGATTATAGCGATTTTAAAAGGTCTAAACCTGACTGGTGTTGATGATTCTTCTTATTATTATTTTGTAGAACTTGAACCCATAGTTGCTTATAAATAACTTAAAATGTCTCATTATACCCGGACTGAAGTGGTAAGGAAGTGGTAAAAAAAACTCCACGGTGGCAAGGCTTCGGGATGGACGAGATCAGCCATGAGTACTTCAGAGCTCAAGATGTTGTCGGGCTGTCATGGCTTCTCAGCCGCACCAGGAAGGCCTATGCCAAGTTCTTGAAGAGGAACTACGGGTTCCCAAAGTGGGGGTTGCTTAATGTTAATATTGCAGAATAAGCACCAATGTTTTTAAATTTTTGCAAAAGGAAAACCAACAACAAACAAAAGGCAATAATATTTAAAACATATTTGAATTGATGCCTTAATAGTATAGCCCTCTCAACAATTAGTCTTTCTTTGCACATTAGCGCCCTCTGGTGGGAAGGATATTTTGTACGTAATAGCTTCTTAAACGTCCAATGAGCTACCACGTGATTTATCATAGCCTCATACAATCAGGGTCGCTCTGACCTTCCTGTTGGTCGTTCTTCCTCTTTCTGCACAAACAATGTGCTGTCCCTGTTTTTCTCGAGTGTGTTTACATTTTTTCTCATTGGACTCCAGAACATTTACAGACTATAAAGATTCTGGATCCATCAGGATCTTAAATTTCTACAAATTTGACAAAAGTAGAACCTTTAACTTTAGTTCTTTTTATGTTATTATTTTACTATGAGTCGGGTTGAAAACTAAAATAAGAAAAGGTCATTACAAAATAATTACTTAAACAATTATCCAAACCCTTTACAATTCTCAAAAGATTAATCTGACTGATAAACCTTTAAAACTATAATAATCAAATATAAACATTTATATTAAAGTGTCCAGTTTTATAAATCAGCAAAAATCTCTTGTAACTTGTAATTTGTGACTCTGTTTTCCTGGAGTATCTATAAACTAAAAGATGGCTTTTTTGCTTTTTCCATAATCAAAAACCCTGTATGGAGAGCCATTTCAGCCAGAATTAAATAATTAAATAGATAAATGGGTGAAATAAATAAAAAATGAGTAAAAAAAATCAAAAAATGAAGAAAATTAGTGAAATAAATAAAAAAATTGTTAAACAAATAATTTAGCTTTTTCATTTATTTATTTTTCATATTATCCATTTCCCAATTTCTCTTTTTCATTTATCCCTTTATCCATTTACCCATTTTCCATTAATCTATTTTTCATTTAACCACTTTTTAATTTCCCTTTTTCATTTAGCCAATTTTTTATTTATTTATTTTTCAGATTATCTATTTCTCAATTTCTCTTTTATCTATTTTTCATTTATCTATTTTTCAT
>JAUZNJ010029281.1:0-15517 GCA_034780135.1 Jordanella pulchra | reverse complement strand
TGTGTTTAAGCAGGGAAGCATCTAAAACATGCAGGGCAGTGTGCCTTGAGGACCAGGGTTGAAAAACACTGATCTATCCCCAAGTATTTAGGACAGGTATTTCTTCTTCAAGCAGTTCATTTTGGTAACAGTCCTCTGTGAAGCTTGCTCGAACTTCTAGTGCTGTTCCTCACATCTGTTTACTTCCCTTCTTTTTCATGAGAAGAAATACAAACCCTACATACCTGAGGCATTCACCTGCACATACCCGTTTCCCGGGAGAACCTTCTGACCTGCTTGTGCACCATTTATCTCAGTTTTTTAGTAAAAACCTAAACCTGTATATTAAAATCCATACTTCAAACCAAATTACAGAAAAAACCTATATCTACCTGCCCCTTACCTGATATCTATAAGGATTTCCACCCACCCTCCAGTACATCTTTTGTCCAAAAAAACAAGTAAGACAAAGATTCCATCATGCTTACTCTAAGTCTCACATCATTGGTTCTAATTTCCTTCTGTTCGTTCCTTTCCAGACAACCAATCGGTATCAATATTGGACAGACATATTGTCCACTTTGTTCTTGATAAACCTTTCAATGCTTTGGTCTTTTGTCTGTTCTATGCTGTTTTATCACAGATGTAGAAAATTTGTTTCAACATGTTTTGCAGATATTGCTATGAATGAAGTTAAGTCTTGTAAGAGAAAGACATTTTACTATCATCTAAACCCGCTCAGATCCAGAAGAACGGCTATGTAAATCTACCAGGCCTTTTAATCCTTTAGGGTTAACTGTATTTGTGAAGTCTGTATGTAATTCTGATCATTTTTTTATTAAGTTTACCATTTAAATAAAAAAGATGAAGGTGAAGAAAAGATATGGAGTTAAACTGATCGATAAAACCGCTGGCATTTTTAGTATATGATCATACAATTTTTCATTGTTGCTTTGATAGAATTCTTAAATCATCCTTAATATTTGAAAAAAAAGTATGTTATTTCTCAAAATAAAACATACAATTAGAAAAATACATTGGATCTCCACCAAAGATGGTCCCTAATTCATCTCTCACTAGTAAATATCTGTGTCCATTAATATTTCAGTGCTATTAAGCTGACAAGTCCTTTATCAATGTATATAGATAGATCATAGAATTTGTTATGTTGCCAATATAACAGTGTTCTCTGGATGGATGCACTGATGTAAATTATGGCAACAGTAAGACTGTGATTATTATTATTTTACTATTGTGAATAGTTAAGTTTAACATTACTATATGTGGGAATTTTTTGCAAGGGAGTGAAAAAGATACAAATTTATGTCTTTTTTTGTCCGTCCTGGATGTTTATGGACCATTTCACTGGATAAGGCAGAACTGTGTAGCACTTAGCACAAAAGAAAAATAAGCTGAAAGGAACATAGAACAAGTTGCAAGTGGCTAATAGTACCAAGCACAATCTAAAGCTTTACCAATACTTTTGTTGATTTAACTTAGGCATCCTGAGAAAAATAATACCACCGCTTAGCAGAATGTATTTACATTACAGTAGGGTGCACCAGATGAGGAGGATTTGATGAGGAAAAGATATGCAACTTTTCATTGGAGAGATTTTCAGACAGACACAAGCTCATGGGAGGAAACCGAGCACTTGTTAAAACCTACCAAACCTGGCTCAGTCCTCACCTAAACCTGGCCATCCATCACAGTGACTGAACTGAATTTACAGTGCGACCTGATCGGTCATCATTTATAACTTTTACTGGCCCTAAGTGGAGGCAATCACTAGCTGGTGTTTGTGTAAGAGGAGACCTCCACCTGTGAGGGTCTAACATTAACATAAACCTTACTTGGACGAAGATATGTCATCTGTCTGTGTACACTTGGGGTTGGAGCTTGGCCTGAAAGAATTCTGTAAGGAGGACTTTTACTTCTCAAACAAGACATGGTGTTTTTTTAAAAAACAAATAGATCAATGACTAATCTCAAAGAAATTCTCAGAATGGTGACTTTCAAACTTCTGGAGCTCTTTAAAAAAGATGAGCATCTTAATTTACATATCTCAGCTTTATAGCTATAGGAAATAGAGGATAGTACAAAGAAAGTGCTGAACAGAAACTAACCATGTGTGTCAAACAAAACCCGGTGCTGTCTTATCCTCTTGATCAGTGAAAGATTTCAAAGCAAAGTTGAAGAGTTGGAGTTCAAACTGGATGATGGCACAACACTAATGAAGAAAAACCCTGAAGCTACTACCACCTCAGGGGGTATGGGCAGCCTGTGTCTTTGAAGTGTCGCCGATACTGGCTTCTGTTCAGGCTTCCTGCGAACGCTCCATTGAACTTGATCACCTAGCAAATAAATGTTCAACCAAAGTGATGGGCAAAAAAAGGGCAGATTACAGCTCTAGCTAGAAGAAATAGTCATATAACAATACTAGGGCTAGATGTGTGAAAAAGTTTCCACAGTATCATGAATTTCTACATTAACAATGTTTTTGTTAAGCGCAGTTCATGTTTGGGTTAGGGTGATTATGTTTCAGCATTGGAAAAGATGGAGAGGCAAAAACAGCGAGAGTGAGAACCACAGCATCTGATGAAAATATGTTTGGCCCAGCACCACATCCCTGATTTGGACACTCATCAGTTAGTTGAATGAGATCAAACTCCAGCAGTGAAGCACAACAATGTTTTTGCCCACACATTCACATTTCCAGCATTAGGAATATTTTGCATAACGGGACTCTAAGGGACCCATGGGGGGTTAAGAAGAAGGTTTAAAATAAGTATAACAGTTAACCTTCGGATTAGCATGCTCAGCATGTGGGACTGCCGTAAAGTCAGCGACACAAGTGACTGTTGCTACATGCTCATCCAGGGAGATTTAATGCTGCAAGTAAGTGACATCTTGCAAACTACTTGTTTGGTTCAGATGGAAACCTTTTAATTAATTTTAATAATTCATTTAACCTGACTGCATTATTTGATAACTAGGGAAAAATTGAAATGGACACTCTTGCACTCTGTCTGTATGATTTAAGCTATTTATATATTTCCCAGTTTAATGTGCCACTCTATAAAAACTCTTTAATTGTGAAATAGGCAGTCTTTCTTTTATCTTTTATCTTTGCTTATTTTGTAGACAAAAAAGTCAAAAGATTAGAATTTACTCCGCTTAACCCCTCTGTGGCTCCTTTTGCAAAACATTTGCAAAAATACATACAGACATATCCACAAACTTGGAATGAAGTATATTCAGACAATTATATGCCCACACAAGCCTGAAAAAGCTAAGAAAATGTGTATAGCATTTTTTCGTGGAATGACTGCTGGTGACAAATTAAGTTTATTGCTTCTTTTTGTTATTATTCAATGTATTATAATTGTGTCATTTACATTTAGAATAGTCTGTCGTTATACTGTTGTAGCCTCTCCAATTAGCTTCAAGACAAAAAACATCCCAGAACTATTACGAAATAAACAACTTCTAATAGTTTTCTTTTTTATTTGTTTGCATTGTGTTCAGGTCAAATATTTCTTTCTGGGTTTGACATAAATAAACATACCAAAAACAACCTTAACCATCAAAGTAAAAGCGTGGGAAAACTAACCAAAAGCTGGCAGGTACACAGCTGACAAATAAATAGTGTTCTCTACCTCAACACTCCTCTAATTACAGGTATGGTTTACCAGCCACGGCCTATTAGTGTTTCCTTCACAAACTATAAAAACTAATGACACCATCTTCACGTTGCCTTGGTTTTCTTGAGCTTTCCTTTCTTTCCATGTTCTTGGAAAGAGCAGATTATTTTTAGCGCTGAGTGGTGAGAGTTGTACATTTACAGCCAAAGCCAACGTTGGGTTTCTCCTTCAGTGAGCACTTAACATCCTTCAGTTTAGCTCTGGTAGTCAGAGCTAAATTCTCTATACTAGAGTGTAAAACATGTCAGAAAAATAATCAAAGTCATGTTACAGAATTGAACTGGGGAATTAGGAATAAGAAAAAAGGAAATATGATTCTCAAACACTCTATGGTGACTAGTACAGCTGCACACGGCTACTTGGAGTTGAGCATATTCCAGTAGAGTTGCTCCCCCTTGTGTTACTAGCTTTAACTGCAAGCAGAGCTCATCTTCTTAGAAAAAGATCAGAACACATAGACAGACCAGATTAGGAGAAGCTGTTCCTGCACTATTTAAACCTGTAATATGTTGGTGGAGCATAAGCACCAAGGAGACCGTGACGTGATGAGACAATGCAGATTTGTTCAGTTTTAATGCCACAGGCCACACTTAAGATAGTTATGAGTGTTCACACACTAAAACAAGCTTGAATGAATTTAGTGCAGTCCTCAGGGCATGTGGTTACCTACGACCTTCTTAAAAGTAGTTTAAAGACCTTAAAGCTGAATGCTTTAAGGGCATATTTGTTAATGCACAGCAACAGAGAAGAAGTTTAGATTATTATCAGGGATTTCCTTCAAAGGAATTCTAACATTACCTTTCTCCTTTTGATGTAACTAGATTTACATTGTAATGGTCATGGGTGTATAAAGTGCTGAAAACCTGGTTTAGGAATCCATTAAAGATTAGTAGAACATCCTAGCAAAATCTACAGGACAGCAAAACTGTCAGAGCCGTTTTGTCTAGAAAGCCATGAGCATGTTGTCCTACATCCATTAAAACATCTTATTTGCTTGTTTGTTTACCTGTCACTACCTACAGTGGTCTCTATGGTGCCCATTTAGAGGTGCTCTGGTATTCACAATGATGTAAAACATGCACATCTAATATATTATTTAGACATATTCGCCCTCTGTAATAAAGCATATTTTTGATTCCTCCTGTTCCAAATATGACATTGTATTTCCATTATTTTCTCTTTAAACATTAACCACTGGTTTTGATGGGGATGCATTTCATGTCCTCTCTTGTGCTTAAAGATTCAAATGTCTTACTAGTGGTTGGGATAGGCAGACCGTAATGTTTAAACAGAGCTGACAGAGGAAGCAGTGGAAGGAATGTTTTGCCTAAAATCTGCTGAAAATTCACTTTTTACAAGTCTCACTCGCCCTTTTTTTCTCCCCTGCTCTCTTTCCCATTACTTTACAGTGCTAGGACTGCAGTTTAAGCCACACCAGGTGCTGAGTAGGGATTTCTTACCCATACAGAGTGATAATATCCCCACATATGAGACACACACACAGAAAATCAATGTCTGCACATTGAAAAAAAATAGGGTTTTTTGTTACTGGACTTCATTGGATTGATCTGATTATATATACAGTATTTTGGAAATATGTTTGTGTTTCTTGTGAAATGATTTTGGATAACATTTGTTTTAAATCCACATTTCCTACATAATTGAAATAGAATCAAATCAATTTGATAAAATCTCAAAAGTGATTTAATACTGTTAAAACCTAAGTTATAGATTCCCCTTGCAGATTGAGGTTTAAGATAACATTTAATTTTATCCACGTTTCTTCTGGAAACAATATCAACCATTAGTGTGGCCCAATCAAGATCCTTACTTGAATCTGATAGAAATTCTGTGGATGAAGCTAAAGAATGGAAAGGAGGCTTTACAACCTTAAAGACTTGAAGCTCATCCCTCGTGACATTTTTTAGAATATATGTGGAAACACACACAGACTGGTTGGCAGTTTTAAAAGAGATTTGAGTCTTGCAAGTCTAATAAAGAATGAATGTATTTTTAGAATCCAAACAAAACCTTTTTTAATCAACACTCTGTTTTACATTATTTTATCAACTCTTGAGAGATGGTTCTTTGGGCATTTTTTTTTATTAGCCATTTGAAAATAAATAATGTTTAATTTTATTGATGTAGGCATCTGAAAACATCATCAAATTAAAGTCAACTGCCCCAGTCACCAGAACCATATTGAAATTCAAAATGAATATTAAATTATAAATCACTGGGTCATCTTCTAACTACGTTCTCAACATTTCCAATTTCCAAACTTCTTTCCAAACCTATGACCTTTAGAGTGAGATTTGTAACCCTGACAATCAGTTTAGAAAAACACAAGTGAACTCTACTCCAAGTGTATAGGTAATATTTTTTTTAAAACACTCTTTTTCAACTTTAACATTAAAAGTGTAAATATGCTTCACCATAATTTGCTGTTGGAGGACCTCACAACCTTTTTAACCCCTCAGCCACGTGCAACCTGCTCTTTAATGATGTTGAACAAGGTGCTCTTTTTAAAGGTTGAACACAAGCTATAATAAGTGATATGTTATACAAAACACAACATCTATTGTCTGATCATTCCAAAAAAAAAAAAGGATTTTTGAAAAATTTCTTATTTTGATTTTTATTTACAGTACTACAAGTATTAACAAGCAACACTAACAGAATTAAGTATTAAGTAACAGGATTAAAAGTTACTGGAAATGAAAGTTATCTGCATGACTGTTAATTGTTAAATAAGTAAATATTAATTCCATGTTACTTCCTAGCCAGATAGATATTTTTATTTCAAAAATTGTATTTGCTATATATCTATTTTAAAAAACAAAGTAAAATTGTAAACTGACAATAAAAGACTGATATTTCTTTTAGTTTACTTGTGTTATCACATTTTTTAGTGTGTGGTGTTCCAAAGATATCTACCTGCTCTGTAAAACAATGTTATTTCTTCAATCGGTTGGCAGAAGTAGGCCTGAAAAGTGTCAAGACCACCTGGCAGGTAGAAAAAAACGGAGCCTTGTTATCCCCAAAGTTCCCATTCTGTCTCAGTGATTATAGAAAGCCACGAGTCCACACCAGAAAGGCTGGATGCCCCACTTGCTGCTAGTTGGCTGATTGGCGTGCAGCTAGAAAAGCTACTCTCTCACATGGTGTCTTGACTGAACCTGAATCAGACGTTGATTAGATCAAATTGCAGAGAGAAACCTGTGTACCCCTGTGTGCCCACCTTTATATATCGCCTCAGTGCCAGCAGTTAAATTGGACATTTGGAGGAAGAGAAGCGGTGATTTGATTATACGCAGGTTTCTCTAGCTGTCATGCCTAGAAGAGCTGAGACTTCCTACTATCGCCACCAATTTGATCCGTGTTAGTAACAAAATAAGACATCACAATGTAGCTACAAGACTCCATCTATTGACCTTTAGTAGAATAGAAAAGCATATATATCAAACCTGGAAAGAATAGTCTTTGTTAACAGTAACATGACAAAAAAAAGTCACAAGGATGTTCATCTTATCATTTATCTGCCATAATGACTGGTAGGATTTGATACAAAAAAAAGCAAGCTAATTTTAACGAACTGAAAATATTAATGGCCATAAGAGGAATTTAAAAGAAAGATGGACAGGGGCCAGGACAGGGGTGTCTCAGTGAAAATGTCCCCACTAATTGTTTTATTATAGGGACAGCTCATTATTAGAACAGAAAAGGGAGGGCAATGAATGACACAAATGGATGCCATGGATGACAGCTGTGCCAAATTGAAGAGCCGTCTCCTTGAAACAGAAGCAGAGATCAGATGAATGTGTGCATGTGTGTAAAGGGAGCCATGAATCATCGGAAAGCTAATTAATTTCTTTAAAAAATAATATTACATCATACATACATTATTTACACAAAAACAATTTGGGGTTTGTTTTTTTAGTTTTTTCCCCAAAGGATTACAAAAGTCATTGTTGGGTTTTGTCAGGAAAATGACATGCTGGGCAAAGAGCTTTAATCAGATTTAGAGAAGTTATAACAATTGATCTCGGTAACTCTGGAGCTCCTACCAGAGCAGAAATCTGAAACTCTGATAGGAGCTCAGGAGTTATCCCTTGGCGAATTTCTCAGTTTGATGTGTGTGGCAAGACAAGGTTTATATAAATACAAAAAAAAATCTGTGGTCCAGTTCCAGGTAATTTTCTGCCAGGAGCTTTTCTGTCATTTTTTTTCACAGATTTAAAAAAAACTCATCCATATTTTTACAGAATTTTTCTCTCTAAATTGTTCTCTAGTGTTTTCTATTGTCGTTAGTGAAATTCTCAGAACTCCACCTAAACGGCTCTGATAAATACGGTTGAAAGATCCATCTCACAGCCATACACCACAGTGTTGGTCTGAACTTAGAACCCTAATAACACATACTAAATTCACCTTTTTTTCACTTTTCACTGACCTACAGATCGTGTGGTGTAATGTAGAGCTCAGTCGTCTAATGTAAAAGAGGAGCAAGACAGGAAAATATGATATGAGAAGAAAGAGAGGAGAACATTAATTGCATAAGGAGGGGGTTACCAACAGAAGAGGATTAAAAAATTATGAGTTACTAGAACATTTAATTTCCCTTTGGGGTAAGTAAAGTATTTTTGAATTGAATTGAATTACATATGAATCAATATCTTTTACGCTCTAAAGAATATTAAATGTCAAAGCAAAAAAAATGTTTGTTTCATAAATATTCAGTGCAAAAATGTATATTTATATGCTTTTTGTATCTGTTGAGGGCCACCCTCATAAATGAGTCGTAGAATCTCTTCCCAGATGACCAGACGTGATGATAAAGAGAGGAGGCACTGTTGGAATGTAGTGGAGTGAGGAATGGTTGGACGTGCTCCAGCAGCATCTCTCTATTTCTTGATGGGTAAAAAATAAAAGTCAACAGGAAAAGGGATCTACATGCGGGTACTGGCATGATAGCCTTCATCTATTATGGCTAAATTGAACTGTCAGTTGCTTGGTGTCATTTCCATGGCTGGATGAGGTGCAGAGGCAGAAAGAATTATGGAGGTATTCACTGGGTGATCACAGTGTGCAGCAAGACTGTTCCGCAAAATTAAGTCCCAACAGAAATGGGGAACACAACGTTAGGCTGTCAAGGAGATAGAAGGATGGGAGGATAAACAGGCAGGGGAAAGCAGAAAAAAAACATTATAGTGGGGCTTTATGAAGAGAGAGTTTCTTTTTTTAAAACTAAACTGTGGCACTGAAACACATTTTTTGTATTGATGAAGTCAATGATATGACCCTTAATGCTGCTTTTGGATTTCATGCAGCTGTGTACCTATGGCAAGGTACACAACTAGGACTCCCGGGTTAAAGTCATGCAAACTGACCAGTCGGCCAAAGAGATATCCCATTGGCCAAGTAGCCAAGGTGCAGTATCAATCGGAGACATAGTGACAGAACCCCACACCCCCACATATCTCCAAAGAGAATGAATTTGATTCAGGATATAACAACGCATGAATTGGGTAATTTCACACCCTTTATAAATTAGCTTCCTTGCACAGAGCCTAGGAGAAACTTGTTTATTCCCTTTTAAATTATATACATTGTGTAACACCACAACTACACACCACCATGGATTGTTGGTTATTTTATCCAATAGAACAACATGATGTATTCCTAACAATGGAAAAATGCAATATGATTTGAAAAGCTTTAATAAATACAAAAGTAAACAGGTGAACAAGGCCTCTCAGGTCTTCTGGCCGAAATCTACCCTTCATACCCAGAACCAAACAAAGAAAAGCATTATTCTTATGCTCCACTAATCTACAATAAACTTTCAGAAAACTGTAAAAGTGTTAAAATGTTTTAAACCAAGATTCAAAAATTATTTAGAGTGACCTTTGACTGTGCTACTGTATCTAAACATGATAAGTCGAGGTTTTAGTTCAACTTTCCTTTTATTGAACTACAGTATGGTGGTGTGTAACTGTTAAGAGTGTATTGTGTATGTTAGCCTTTTGCTACCTTGCAGGAGACAACAAGAATTTTCACACTGTTGAGTTTTATGTTGGGAATTGGAAGCTCAAGAGGCAGGGGTTCATCCTGGTGGGCTGCCAGTGCAAGACCCTGCTTTATTGGTGTCAGTTTTTGTCTTAAGGTTAGGCACATCACTGGTTTTAACTGTTGTTGATGGTCAGAGGGCCCGGTAATGCCAACTGTTTATCAGCTTATTTCAGTGTAGCTGCATACAATATAGTTTACCACTAACGGCGTATAAATAGATTCAGACTGGATGTAGAGTGAAGAACTTTGGGCCCCTGAACTTGATAAATATCTGTTAACTACAGGCAGTTTTCCATAAATAAAGAACACACTTTACATTTTATGTGAAACAAAAAATGTTAACAAATTTGTAGAAATACACTTTAATGTGTAATGTTAATACTGTAAAATGATATATGTTAAGAAATACACACAAAGGGAATACATTTTTTTATTATAAGTGCCCATATGTGGCTCCAACACAACAAGGATGTGAAATATAATATTTAACACTTCAAAAAAGTTAAAATATTAACAATCTTTAAACTGTAATTTTAACTCTGAATCCATACGAATTATATAAACACAGAAAAAGTTAAATTTAGCACTTTGTGAGTTGAATTAACACCTCCAATTTTGTTATGTTTGTCATCAGTTTTCAGTTGAATTTTGGATTTGGCCAATCTTACAACAAATCATTTGATACTGTCTGCTCTATTGTAGATTTGCTTGTAGTTTGGGCAGTTTTACTACAGGATGGTGAGCTTTTCCAAAAGTCGCAAGTCTTTTTCAGTCACTAAAAGGCTTTCTTTGTGAATTGCTTTGTATTGATTAATTGGATTTAGACCTCATTATAGACCAGGGGTCTAACCCATTTCTTCCACGAATGTGCAGTATTTAACTCCATTCACCTCTGCCCAACCTCCCCAGTTTTTCTGGAAGAAAAGCATTCCAAACATTCTAATCATGGGATTTTTTTATTCAGTGATGGGACTTTAATGCACTGGATAGTGATCCTAATCCCACTAATGCTTCGGTCAGTGATCCATATGGACCTGTATTGTTGGGACTCTGAAGATATGTGGCTGCCAAGACCATGTCCAAGGCTTTTGATAAGCAACCAGTGAATTGGCTAAGAGTTGGCCATGAACTGCCTCAAAGTCACCTTGGGTGAAACTGGATAATCACTTTTTATTAAAATGAATGTAATTAATGCAACCCATTTTTTATTAGCTATAATCCTCCAAGGCACTTGGTGAGCTAGTTTGAATTCATTTGGGACATACTGGGCACTCCTATAGCATCTTTCCAAACAGAGGAACTCTTAAAGGGAGCCGCTGAAAGCTTTGGCAGATTAGTTTTTAACACAGCCCATGTTTTAATGGGTTTATCAACCTTAGGACATATCAGTCTAAAGGAAAGTAAGGACAACAGGGCACATATTCCACTCCATTCAGAGACGACCATCCCAACTAATATTTTCTTCAAAATACTATAATAAGTCTGCTCTGTTCAAAAAGCCCCATTAGATTTATTATTATTGACACAGAGGTTACCTTGGTTATTAAGATAAGTTGAAAAACTGTTATTCTAAGTTAGTTTTATAAGCAGTTTCTTAAGTTAGTTTTAGACACATTACCATTAACACTCATAATGAAAAGCTGTCAGAGTTATTATGAGGTTTTTTCAAGCCTACCCAAACTATGGAGTTTCCTTTTTGAGTGTTAAATGCAGCATCCTGCATTAAGGAGAGCCAAGTAATATTTTTGGAAGTAATCTGTCTCTATAAAACAGCTGTACTCGGCCTACTTACAATGGGGTTGTCAAGAGTAGAATGAATGAATGAATTAGTCCTATAGGTATTTTTCCTGGCACATTAACTCAAACAATGATATTAAAATTATGTGTTCCTTTTTACTTGAAGTGTCAGAATCGAATGGCATATCATTTAGTGATGGACTGTTTTCTAATTTAGCAATAGTACATATTAAGGTGTTAACATTAGATTTATGTCAAAGTCTGCTTAGCCTTCTTTGTTCCGCATCCAACCAAGGCTTTACGCATACCTGTACATGTTGAGCTTACATGTTTAAAAGGTCCAATCCACCTGTTGAACATACTGTATTAATTCTGCCCAATGCAAATCCAAACTTGGTTAGCATCCAGATGAAAAAGAGGAGGTAGAAGGATAGGGCATTTTAAGTTAGTTAAGTTAAAGTCATGTGATCAATAGGTGATGATCTGGTAGAGAATATCAGCAGGGCCAGCCTTGATTATGTAAATTCTCATTTTGTTCAGCAATATTTATACTGTTCTTCTCTCCTTTAGAAGTCAAAAAACGCTACCATTGGTTTTAAAAATAATATTTACAAGGTAGTTTTCTAGAATCAGTATAAGAGTGCTAAACACACTTATGTTATATTCATTTTTCTTCTCACCTCAGAATTGTATGCTTTTCTGTGCAAGTTTATCACAAAATCTCAATAAAATCAACTGAAATTTGTTGTTGAAATATAATCACTATTGACTATAATGATAATTATGATGACTTTCATCAAGCACTGTAAAGTGGAGCATTAACTTATCGTTGGTGCAGAACTGTTTCAAAAATAAAGCTAGAAAACAGACTTCTTTTGTATTTGAGACCACTACTACTTTTAAAGATAGTTTTTTGTTTGTTTTTACTATGTGCACTCAGTAATACATTTGCTTTACTCCCTCAGTCCACCCTCTTACTTAAATATTTATAAAGATTCCTATTATCGTATTAACTATTTATTGATTTTTAATTTAAAAGATTTATACAAGGCACTGGGAACTGCAGGGGACAGTGACTTTCACTTAGAGACATCTATGGTTATTTGCTGACTTTTCAATGTTAATTCGGTACCAGTTTGCCTCCTGGCATTCAACCCAGAGAGAGAGAGAGAAACACATTGAAAGACAAAAGAATACATAAAAAAGAGAGAGATTGGGAAAAATATTAGTAGGAAGGGCAATCTGCCTCAATATTGCTCCTGGTTAGGTATTGTTGAGCTGTGCTCCATCTCCCTCTGGAGCAGGTCATGCACTGGCAGTTTGCACAGAGCCTCGGCAATGAAAATGTATTGCTCTGCTCCATCTCTTATTGATTTACATCTTAAGGCTCCTTGCATGTGAAGCACTTTTCTATAAAGCTTTAGCTATGCTGTCTGAGGGCCAAACTACGGCCCAGCTGAAAAAAAAGTGAAAAATCTAACTCAAATGTTTAGCTATTAAAAAATAAAGTTAGGGTGTGTTCAGTTCTTTTAAATTGTTATAGTTAATACAAAACATTTTAAAAGATTTACCTTTTGTTCATAATAAGAGCTGTAACTTTTCAATGGATAGTTTCAATGATTGTTATGAAAACTCTGGATTTAAAAAAAGTTTTGAAAGTAAAGACTTGTTTAAATAAATACAGACAGTCAAGAATGATGTTTGAGTAAAAAATGTTTATTAGGTAAAATAATCTAAATGAGTTTAGTAATTTTTGTCTCATTAGTTTCAATAATCTGAGCCGTCTAATACAGATCGAAGCGACAGATATACATCAACTGAAACACTCAACCAAAAGACATGGCTAGAAGGGGAGGATTAAAAGAAGAGACCTGTTGTGGTCAGCAGGAAGTGCATGTGTGGAATGGTGATGGAAAAAAAAGGTTCAATGATAGAAAAAAAAGAAAGGTGCTGGTAATGAAAAGCAAATCATGCTTTAGCATAGCACCCCATGAGTGACAAGGAAACCATTAACAGAGCAGAGTTCGGCTTAGGGATTAGGTCTACACATATATAGCTATTATTCAAGCTAATTAAAAGTCTTTTTTTTCCAAGAGGCCAGGTCCACTTCAGAAACAAAGCAAGCAGGAAATAGCCTGAACAGTTTTTGCTTGGCTTGCAAATGCAGATGGAAAAGTGACAAAGACAGATTGGTTGAAGAACCTTGTCTGGAATTTGGCTGACATGCAATAAGTGACAAGCAGTTTTGAATGCTTCCTCCAAGGCATTCACACAATGCATTTAACTATTAAAAAACAGAAATTGTGAGACATTTTTGTATCCTACTTATACAAAAGGGTTTTGTTAGAGAGCAACTGCTCTATGATTTTCTTCTAGATCAGTGGTCTCAAACTCAAATCCAGGAGGGTGGGTGTCCTGCAACCTTTAGATTTGTCCTTTACCCTACACACGTGCATCAAATGGCTAAACTACCTCATCGACAGCAGTCAAGCTCTGCTAATGAGCGCATTTAAGGAGTCAGATATGTTGAAAAGGAGACATATCTAAAAGCTGCAAGACACCAGCCCCTGAGGACTGGGGTATATGACCACTGCTCTAGAGGCCCACAGAAAAAAATGTTGAGAAAGGATCTGTTTATGACTAATTGCATATATAATAACTAAGATAGTCCAGGCTTACTCTTTGTCAACCAGTTTAGACTCTTACTGTGAATAAGGACTAAAACTTTGGCATTGGAGTGCCATGGTTTAGTTCACATACTAACTTACTTTGCTGATCTTATATACTGCTGAAAAATTACCATAAACAGGTATTCGGTAACTAAAGTTGTACCACTGTTTTAAAAAGCTGTGGTTTCCAAAACTATTACCCTTTTCTATCACACCTAAAAACCCACTGAAAGTAATTTTTATAAAAGTGAAAGTAAATGACCCCAGTCTGCATCTTTTTCCTTTTTTACAAAAAAGATGTCCCGGTAATTTCAAGTAGTGCTCGCTGCAGAATCAGTTCAAGTAGTTTTGAAAAACTGAAGTAGCTTCAACAGCAACCAGCTCCAACCACACCTACCTTCCAACTTCAATCTAATCAGCAGTAACACCTCCACCATGAGCTTCCCCTGCCAATCTTACTGAACAGCTTCCCCACTCAAGAGCTAACCTAAGCTAACTGGGCTTAAAACATTACTATGGGCAGGTTTTTTTTATAATAATAGGAACATATATCATAATACTTGCTATAAAAGGCTGTCATTAAACTGATTTATTATAAAAACAAACAAACAAAAAAAAACAACTCCCCCCATAAAACTTTCTCAGGACAGTCATAGCCTTTGTTATGCACAGTGGTGAAGTTAGCTTCTGGATTGTAGTTTTCTAATCAATAAATGGCTAAAGGGCTACTTCACCTCTTTTTTCAGTACCTAAAAGGTATTTAGTCTGGAATAATGTAAAAAATATGATACTTAGACATCTCATACCTGGATAATATTTTTCTTAACAAATAGCTGAAACCTTTAAACCTATTTTAGGAATTGTGAAACTTTTATTTTATTTATGAAAGACCAACAAATGGTTATAAAAATGTTTTGTTTTTTTTAATCTGGGCCAGCTTAAGACCTGTTCAATTCAAGAACTATAATTGGTTATATCATTTTTATAACATTTTATAAAGTAAACAACCTCAAACTTGTAAAAATCACATCAGTAATTCAGTTATTTTCTTAACATTATTACTTTTTTGTTTCAAAGATTTGCATATTTCTCCATGTACCTTATTGTGTACATCACAGCCCTCACTGTAAAGAAATGCAGTTTTGAGTTAATCTCAAATTTGTTGTAGATTTTTCTTCACCTAACTACACTGTATTGTTTAGACATTCTTGTTCTTCCACCTCTCCTCCGACTGGCACTTTGTAGCTTTTTGGACTTTTCCATAGAAGCTATGGGTCCCTATAGTACTCCATATATGTTAAAAAGCATCTTCTAAATATTTTGAGACATTTCTAGTTCTGGTTATTAGCGGTCAGA
>JAUZNJ010029280.1:0-15517 GCA_034780135.1 Jordanella pulchra | reverse complement strand
CACAAGTTGTTTAAATATTTGTTCTTATTCCTGCAATCTGGAAATCTGGCCTCTAATGGTAAAAAGAAATCCACCATGCTTTAATTTCTCTACCCTTTGTGGAAACGTACAGTGGCAGTATGCTGAGCTGCATCTTTACCACAGTTATTGTTATTGTTTTTTTGTTGTTACCACATTATGATGGAAACAAATCTGCAAAGCAGGTGACAGTCTCCTTTCCTGCCTCCATCGGAGGAGCCTCTATCGTCTGCCTGCTTATTTCACCTCAGTATTAAGTGCTAAATCTTTTATTAGTCCTTTTAAGTGGATACATTAAAAACTGAATTTTTTAAAAGCCACAAACAAACCCCTAAAAAGCATTCCCTACTTCTTCCTGTCTCAGCTTTATTTTTCCATTTTTGCTCATCTTCACCCTACATCACGGCCACAATCAGTCTCTGATTGGTTGTCTCAGAGAAAAGTACCGACTTTGTAACTCTAGTGACCATCCATCGTTTTCGTTCGCCTCACTTTGCATCACTGCGCTCCTGAACGTACCTCTACGTAGTGATAAAGTGTAAAAAATGAACTTAGGCTTTAATTTTTTAATCAGTCTGAGCTTAAATAATTTAACTAAGACAAAAACTTTTTAAAAATTTTTTTCATAGATGACCAAAGGTTAGAACGATCTACCAAAACACCAGGTAACCCCAGTTAAAGGCGGTTCTGTTTCTCTGTACGATGGGATGTCGCCCTCTGATGCCACATTACCCACAGCTTGAATCTGTTTATTGGTAGCTTAAGCCTGTTGGGTTTACTGGGGTTTATTTAGGTGGTTTCAGAGCACAGGAAGCTAATTCCAAATAAGGCCTCACTTTCAGATTATTCCACTTGTGATCTGCTGTTTGTCCGTTTGTCACATAAAAGGTGAATAAAATAAAGGTTGTAATACGACGGGTTGTAGAAACAGTAGGATCCGTCTTTGTCGATCTAATTTATTAGCTGTCAGATTAGAGCGAGCCGAGCTCAAGGGACAGAAGGTTGTGTTTATTTTGGTCTTTGGTTTGTTTTTCCTAAGGTTTCTGTCCAAGAAGACTGGAGCTACAGCAGTGATTTCTCTTCCCACCGTCAGCATCATGAGGCCGGAAACCAGCAGATGCTGCAGCAGGCTGCTCTTCACTTCATCCTGCCGAACTCCACGGACCCACTGAAGAGATTCACGGACTCTCTGTACATCACTCAGGTAAAACTGACTTCTGTCATACGGCCATCGTTGATTAAACTAAGATGAAGCCAAATTGGAAGAGTTGATGGAAAACTAAGTGCAGCAAAGCATGTCTATCCCTTCCATTGAATGTAACTGATTTGTTTTATTTTTTCATATTTAAACCTCTGATGTGATTTTAATCCCAGGTAATATTGACCTAAAGCCATGGTTTTGTCAGGTTCTGATGTCCACATCTCTGTTTTGGTTATGACGACTGTGCAGGTCATGCAGGCCGAGTGTGTGAAGGCTCAGACAGAGTTTTATCGAAGAAGTCAAAGCGAAATAATTGAGGGCAAAGGTCACACTATGGGCGCTCTCTACTGGCAGCTCAACGATATCTGGCAGGCGCCCTCCTGGTCTTCAATTGGTGTGTGAGCCGCTACTCACAGTTTATTGTTGGGATCCTGCAAATATTTTCATTCTGAAATGTTTTAGTTACTGGAGTAGAAATATAACGAGTAGATATCTTTGTTGTCAAGGGCAGCGTCGCAGGTTGCTTTTACAGGTTTCTGCTCTCTCTCTACAGAGTTTGGTGGGAAGTGGAAAATGTTGCATTACTTCGCTGAGAACTTCTTTGCCGCCGTCCTTCCTGTGGCTTTTGAAGACGACGACATTCTGTTCATTTACGCCGTCTCAGATCTGAATCGTGACCTGAAGCTCAGAGCTGCCGTAAGCTTTTACTTGTTAATTGGAGGAATGTGTCACTACTTCCAACTGCAGGAATTTAAGGATGGTAGTTTGGGTTTAAACAGTGATCTTAGTCTCTCATGTTGATTGGCTCTAATGAGGCTGGAATCATCTGATTGCAAAAACTGTTTATCAGCTGTTATTATGTTATTTCGATGTTGCCGAATGGTTGATAAGCTATTAATAAGCTAATAAGATGCTGTTAGCAAACTGTTTCTTAGTCTATCACTAAACTGTAAATAAGCTGTGACTCAGTATTTATAGGTTGTTGCTTAGCTGTTAATAAGACCTTTTTAAAAGCTTTAATTGGAGCTGAACTTTTCATAAGCTGTAAGTAAAACGGTTAATAAGTTGTTGACAAACTGATTAAAAAAAGCTATCACTAAACTTTCTTTAACAAAATGTAAATTAGCAGTGACTCAACTCAAGGACCACAAGCCGGATTTGAACCTGGGTCGCCCGCGTCGAGGACTAAGGCCTCCGTACATGGGTCGTGCGCACTAACCACTGCGCCACCTGCACACCCAACTGTTTTCATAATTTTAACTAAATTACTAATAGGATTTAACTGTTTGTGAGCTGGAGCTATAAGTTAATAAGTGGTAATTAACTATTAATAGGCTGTTGCTAAACAGTAATATTGATAATCTGTAACTAAACTGTTAATAAATGTAACTAAACGGCTAAAAGAATTAATAGTGTAGCTAAAGCTTATCACCACATTAGTAGTTACAGTTTAGTATCAGCTCATTAAAAGGTAACAGCTTAAGAGTTAATAAGTTATTGGGTCAGGGAAATACTAAATTAGGGGGTGAAATAAAATGATCCTTTAGTTGCAAAAAGGATTAAAAAATGTAACACGAAGAAGAAAATTGAAGTTGAAAATGGAATCATGTTTTTCAGTGTTTGATGAGAAGATATATTTATATTTACATTCATGAAATGTGATTTTAAATCTCCATTTTAAAAATAGGATTTGAAAATATAATTTCAAATTCCAGTATTTAACAATGATTGATAAATACAGTTTACAATTCCTATTTAATAATTTAATTAAAAATGTAAGTTACAGAACCCTTTTCAAATTGGATTTTGAGTTAAATGATTTAAATCTTCAATTTTGAATCGTTGTATTTCTTTTTCACTGACTTTCCTGGTCCTTCATATTATCCAACATAAACAGCTTGTTTGCAATTTGATCTTTCCTGCTTAGCAGCATAAACAGATCAGTGTGTCTTTATCTGTTCCTCAGGTAACCGTGCACACCTGGTCTGACCTGGGTTCGGTTTGCACCAGAGCCTCAGACCTGCAGCTGGTGTCTGGAGGCAGTGCTGTGGCCCTCTTTAAACAGTCTGTCGCGGCCCTGCTGGCCGGCTGTGGTCGCTGCAGCCGCCTCACCTGCCTGCTCACCTTCCACCTGCAGGATGAAGATGGTGTCCAGCTGGGACCGACCAACCGCCACTTCCTCTGTTCACCCAGAGAAGCTCAGGGGCTGCAGAGGCCCAACATCACTGTAAATATATTTGTTGAGTTAAATGTACAAATGCAAAGCAATGAATCAAGTCAGTTTTAAATAACAGAAAATACAACAGTATAAATCCATTACATGATCTGCAGCTGGACCTTACTGGCTTATAAAAAGACAAAGACCCAAAGTAGCTGCATATTTAGATTCATGAGGAGAATGAGTCATTTTTTACATTTGGTTCATAATAATAAGTGAGGTAAGGACCTGAGCAGTGGCTGAAATGTGGATTTATCACAAGTGGTTACTTTGATCAACTTTGGTTACTTTCGCCGCTGGCATGTTTTTATTCCAAGAGTTATCTTGTAAACAAGCTTGTTCACAAGCTATTTTAATCGTATTTCCCTTTTTTTTTTTTAATGGAATTGCAAAAAAATTTATTTTCAAATCAGCAAAATATCGACTTTGTTCTTTTTTGTACATTTGTAATGGAAATATAACAGGTAACTCTACATATTTGAACTCCAAATAATCCCACGTTCATCCAAAAGCACGATTCGATCAACAACCAAAAATAATCCCAATGTCCTCCAATGACGTTTGCTACTGTTTCAAAAATACTGAATTTACAGATGAGAAGCTAAACAGGAAACTTTAGTTTTAAGCTTGAGACATATTTTGAGTTTTTAACTTGTTTTCTTGGGATTCCTCCCCTTAATGTGAAATTAGTGTCATTTTGTAATATAACCACTAGTTGGTGTCAGAGTGTTTACTCGAAGTATGATTGCACAGAGATAAAAAAAAAAAAAGGGTTTCAGGATTAGTTACAATCTAAAAAAAAATAATTTATTTTCTCCTCTAACAGGCAAAGATTCAAAAGGATAATTCAGGCTTCACTGTTACCCTCCACTCGGCCGCCGTCGCTCCCTTCGTCTGGCTCGACGTGGGAAACATCCCCGGCCGTTTTAGCTCTAACGGCTTCCTAATGGTGACAAGAAACGCCACCATCAGTTTCGAGGCCTGGCGTCCTACCAGCGTAGCTGAACTGTCCAGATCCCTGAGGGTCACAACGTTAACGGACGTGTACTGATCTGACATGACGACTGAAGACCAAACGGACTCCAGCTCAGCTTTGGTCTTTGCTCCCAGCTGTTGGTTTAAGTTTCACCCTTGTGTTGAACATGTTTTTGATAAATCAATCTTGCTTTTGTTTTTTTAAAACTTATGACAACATGTAGCTTTATGAGTATTATAGTATGCTTGTTGCTATTAAAACAAAGAATAAGATCATCAGCAGAACATCTCAGGGACGAGGACCTTTTACTGTACATGAAGCCTCCAGACTTTCTGAATTCCTCTATGATGCAGGGTAACTTTTTTATTTTCTTTTGCGCATATCTGATCAGATGACAGATTCTCCCAATCAATGATGTTTTACACCACAGACATTTGAAAAGCTTTAAGGTTACAAGTTAATCTTTAGCAAAGATTTCACCACAAAAATCCACCAACCTTTCTTTCTATATGACTTAATGATGCAGGTAGTATAATTTTTTGGTTTGTATTTTGGGAAGGTTGGTGTACTTATAGCCTATTTTAGATACAGATTCTTTAAAGTGATTTTAAGATTCAATCGAGTTGTCATGTTGAGAACCACAGTGGCCTGCCAACTGGAAATCTTTGGAGGACCAACTCTGACATTATTGAAAATAAAAGTACAAATACATAAATGGCTGAAATAAATAAATACATAAAAATACTAAATATTTAAAAGAAATGAATAAATGTATATATTTGATTTACCACATATTTTATAATTTAAATTGTTTTTTCTCTACCTGTGTTAGATAAATTATTTTTTTTTTAATTTGTCGCAATTTCATGTTTTTATTTTAATTATATATATGTGTATATGTAAATTTTTCCCATAAATGCTTTACCTTTCATTTTTTTTCTTTTTTTTATTTTGGGCCATTATGTGTTTCTACTATTTTTGTATAATTATATCAGAGTTGTTCCTCCATAAAACCCCCCATTTGAAAATATGTTTCAAGCCATTATTGATATTAGCCCCAAAATAGTGTTCATTGTGTTACTAAAACGATATGACCTCACAGCAGGGCACCTCTGGGACAGAACGACGACTCTTACATGATGCACTCAAGCTGTTGTTGAACGATGGATTAGAAATGCTGATGCAGTAATGATGCCTTTAATCAGTTCCTAGATGGACATTAATGGTTTTGCAACAAGTGGGAGTATCACAACTTTCCCCACCTTGAAACCGAAACTGTGTAAATGTCAACAAATTAAAGATAACGACCCAAAGATTTACAAAGTGAATCTACGAGTGTGTGTGGCACATGTGTGACTTGGCTAATCTAATCAGAATGCCTCAACAATTTCTAAGCCTGTAACTCTCCACTCCTGATACTTTTTATTTGCATTTCTCATCTTTCTTTGTCCTACTTTATGGGTTTTAGGAAACAAAGAATGTAAATGTGAAATGAAAGATTTGTTTTATTATTTTGACAATAAAAAATCTGAAATGTGTGCAGAAAAAGTCTTCACCTGATTCATAATTTAATGTATGAAAGGGTACAAATCTATTGGTTGAATAAAAAAAAGTTTGCTCGGATTTTGCAATAGGTATGAAGAGGAAACGGGAAACGTTCTGTCAGATGCGTCCAAACATGAGGTTTTTCGCCTCTGCATCATCTCCACTGTGAAACAAGGTGGTGGCAGCATCATGCAGTGGAGGATGTCATGGTACAGAAATTGGTCTTGTTTGATCGGAAGACAAGGAAGGACATATCTGGAAGAAAAGAACTAAAATTAAACGAGAGTCAAACTTCCAATAACTCTACAGCCATTGAACTTAAGAAAAAAAGGCTTACATTTTCAGGAAAGGTCAAACCGTGCCCTCTTATCAATCACAATTGATCTTTTATTTCTGGCAGACTAAACACCGTGAAGCTTATTGCTGCCCCTCTGTAGTCTCATAAATTACAGCGCCGTTACATTCCAATTAGATTTTTTTATGAGGTCTGAAAGAACAGCATTTTCAACCTATTTGTATTTCATATCTAGATTTAACTACATTTAGAAGAGAATTTGTGAAACAAGTAAAAAAAAAAGCATCTTAATGGCGTCAATCAAAACATTCCTTCTGCAGCTGACATATTTGGCACAATCTAAAACAACATGTCCAATTAAGTCCAACTTGATGTTTCCCAGTTTGAAGGAAGATTTCTGGCCAACCCTCAATGTTCACAGTAGTCAAATCAAAGCATGGTGAGGACGACTACCACCAAATCCGTGTCTTCCTTTAGTTTCTCAGTCCCATTCTTCCTGCCTCTTGCAAACAATATATATATCGATCAAACTATGTCCCACCCCAACTCCCTAACTCTCACTTATTCCTGCTTCACACACACACCACGACCTGTTCCCCTCACACACATACATAATCTGTATATAATCTAAAACCCTTGTGTACCTTTATCTACCTTGTATTATAAACCTTCTAATACATATACAATCCATTCCTAATATTCCAGTATATTCTGTATAATCTGCATAATATGTGTATATAGCTCCCATATTTATATTATAATTACACGGAACATTTTATTTTATTCTTAAACCATCCTTGTACACCTTTATATAAAAATCTATATCCTGTATAGCACTTCTGGATAGATGCAAACTACATTTCGTTGCTTGTACTTGCGATGCAATGACAATAAAGTTGAATTCTATTCTATTCTATTCAAAGCTTCTTTAACTAAAACATTTTACTCATCCATTAAAAAATGATTTCATGCTTCTGTTGGATCTATTTAAGCATCTTTAGTTACTTAGTCACTGTCCTATCCTGCTGATATAGTGTTAAGCTAGAATTGCTTATAGAGCCATGAATTCCTGTAGTCAATTTCATATTACCTCCACGAGGGGGCGACAGAAATCATTTAAAGTTATTTTACGTTTGCTTTCAGTTTTATTTATGACATATTTTCACAAACGAATATATCTTAACGTAACTAAATACATAAATACCAAGCAGCAGATCGTGCCTCCACTTTTCACCTAATGATGTAAAGTCACATAATTTCCTAGGGTCAGCACATTGTTGCTGATTGAATCAGTATTGAAATCAAACGTGGAAACAGTGGGCGCGTATCCGCTTGGTCGACCCCCCCCCCCTTATTTTTGTTTGCTGCATGGCTGATCTTTGAACCTCAACCACCTCTGGGAGAAGAGACAGATCTAGAGCAGCTCAACTGCAGGAGGAGCACATAAAGTGAACAGGAACAGGTGGGAGGAAAAAAATCCAAGCCAAGAATCAAGCTGAGAGTTACTGTCATGGATCAAGCTCCACGGACACAGTGATCGGCGGCTGTGGCAGGATTTATTCTCAGGAGGGGGGGAAACTACAGACTGAAAAGTCGAGATGTTTGATGTGCAATGGCTCGCTGCATGCGTCCTGGCTTCCAGTGCGGTCGCCCATAGCTTTAAATTTACCGAGCAAAATGGACAGGAGTTTTTGGAGAACATTTTACACTATTATGGTGAGAATAAATCAATTACAACAGAGAAGTTTGAAGATCTGTTGCTTTTGATCTCTGCCAGACGATCTGAATCAATACTTGAAGCAAATCCACTGGAGGACAAAGAGGTATGTAATCATATTGATCAAATATTACATTTGATCAAGAATAGTTACTATTCCATACTATTCGTTATCAATTTTGATATTTTTGTCTTTGTGGCAGAAATGAATCCTTTTTTTCATTGGATCACTCATATTTTCCTTTTGTGCGTATTATTAATGGATGTAAGGATTCGTTATCAAACAGTTTTAAGTTCTGTTGCAAACAACCTTTAAACCCTTGAGGTTCCCTTTAGTTTGTGATCCACCTGACTCATTTGGAGCCTCTAATTACTCAGGGAAATATTGGCTTAGAAATTACATGTATACCTTTTTTTTCTATTTTGTTAATATCTTTATTTCCAATTCTAGAAAACATATATCAAAGCCTTCTAAAATGTTAATTGTTACCACTATACAGACTTTTAGGATTGAATGTTTTTGAATGTTTATACGTTTCCCTTTCTTCATGCAAGTTTTTTCGAGTTAGGTTTGCTTTGACAAAGCCTAAAGCAAGATTCCTTATTTAATTCGTATGCATCTAAAGACATCATCCACATATCATGAAGCATATCATCTTCTACTGATGCTGACTGGGGGTTCGAGAGGTCAGGGGCAGATAGTGAGGAAGAAGACCATCAGTGCTTTTGTTTATTTTCTGTATATTCTTAAAACATAAAATGTGACATTTATTTACAATCAAGTATAACTGACTCATTTACTCAACATATGAGCCTTAATTGTTGCTTTAGAAATAAATATTGATTGCTATTCTTTGGTTTCTTTGCTCAGATTGTTCTATAAGCTCATTCTTTTCACAGCAACACAGCGCTCCTTTAGTTTTGTTCTAAATGGTTCTAAAAATTATAAGAGCTTTCTCTTTTTCATTAAATCATTTTATGTGCTTTAAATGTTTTTCATAAAGTGATATATTCTATTAATTCAAATAAACAGATTATTTGTAGAATGAAGGTCTGAAAGCCCTGATAAGGTGACCCATCTTCACCAGTTCTGTCTTAAGGATTTGGCAAAAAAAAAAAAGTTCCCCGGAAAATCTGGAAAGAGAAACACGCCAAAAAGCAGAGTAAAAAATGCAGGAAATGAAACCTAACAGCATCTCTGTCCCCTCAGTGTCCCTCAGCAGAGCAGATTTTGTCCCACTTTGGCTTCAGTAATGTGACTGAGCTGACTGCGGGACATCTGGGGAGGATCTGCCCTGCTGTGTTGACCCAGGTGCTGCTGCCCTCCTGCCCCTACATCAACCCAATAACTGTGCCTGCTGTCGACTACTCTGGTAAGTTGCCTCATTCCATCAGTGGTTTGACTTTTATCAAGACTGAGTGAGATTAGATAATTAGCAGGTCACAGAGGTTTATTGCCTAAGACTGGAGATGTGGCAAGACTTCTTTTTTGTTATCCACAGTGACTCACATGATGGATCCCTTTAAAGGTTAATCTGAAGATTTTATGCCTGGAAATCATCTCTAATAATAGGTCTGTAATATAGATGAGTTGATCGTATTTGTTCCACAACAGGTTGCTGGCGAAACACACTAGTTTCAGGTCCTGCAGTCGTACTGTGATTCCTGCTTTCATCATTTTGTTAACCTCAGGGGGAGCAGGTGTGAAACGTAGACGGATATACGCCGTCTTGCAAAATGAAATCCTCAGAAGTCCTGTAATAATAATCAGTCCATCAGTTTTTAATCCAGTCTTTGTGAAGATCAATGAAGACCAAAGCAGACAGGTCAGAGGGACCACACGAGTAGCAAAAAAAACCAAAGCGTATGAAGATGATATTTTTTGGCAAAAACCAGGGGGTTTGCAGCGGAAAAACTGAACCCACATCCCATCATCACTGTAAAACATGGCAGTATCATGTGTTTAGAGTTGATGGTAGGAAGAATGAAGCAAAATTTAGAAAGTCCTGGAAGGAAAACTTATCCTTTTAGAAGATGTGAGGAGTGAGAGTTGTGATGAAGATGGAGAGGCGGAGTTAGTTATAAGACATCATAATTAGATAATCACTTAAATAATTTGAGAAATATTATCCAAATTATGTTTTAATCATATAAAAAATATAGTTTATCTTTTTTTTCCATTCAGATTTCAAATATTAGCCTCCATGATCTGAGTATGTCCTGTTTTCCAGGACTAAAGCTAGACGGGGGGCTAGGGTTGGCCACGGCCACCATTAGCCCATCATTAGCCACTTATTAGCCATCCCTGTAGCCACCCCTGACAGTGGATTTCCCGTCTAAAACAGGGGTTGGTAGCAAGCAGAACATCCTAATATTTTAAATGTTTGTATGGAAGCCAACAACTGACAACAGAAATACCTCTGTTAAATATTCACATGAATATAATGTATAACTGTTATAAAAAATAAATAAATAAATAATGTTCTTTTCAGAACTAGTTTCTGTGTTTTATGGGTTAGAATGCAAAATGTCTGCAAGTCATCTAACAGTCTTCTATGTAACTGGAGATAGATAACAACTAAACTAATTTCATGTATGCTTTCATGTATGTATATATTACTATTATGCAAAACCATAACTGATTAAAGGTACAGCAGACAGTCTTTCTGGAAATGTATGTAGGAAATGCCCAAGTCACTTTTTGAATTACTACAAGAACGTTCTACCTACTGCCATTACGTGGAGGAACCTCCCAAATATGTACATTCTTTTCACTTTCCTCTGAGGCATTCATTACCTTCTCATAAACTTGTAGGACTGTTTTCTTCTTGCGACTCTTGAGACTTTTTTAAAGTATACAGTGAGATCAGTGAAGCTCCAATGAATGGCTGAAACCAAAGCTAACTGGGTACATAAATGCCATAAGTAGCAATGCGCAGGAAGAGCACACAGACTGGTGTTAGGTGAAGATGTTACACAGACTGGCATGTAGAACAACCAACCGATAAGATGAACTCAAAGAGGAAAGAAGGTTGTTTTTTATAGCTTTAATTTAAACATCATGGATATAAAAATTTGTGCATGTAGTGATTTGCAAGGAATTTAGGAAAATCTAGTTTGTTTTGATTGATCTGGAAAAAAACAGATGTTGTCTTCATTAATCTAGCTGTTGCTACAGTACAAATCAACCCTGAATTGGGTCTAGCACCAATCTGTTATTGACCAGCCCTCAGTGCACTCTGGTCCTTGTCTTATCACCGCTGGGCTACACCACTGTTGTCTGACATTAAAGTCAGTCATTGGTTGTGTTGTGATCCTGGGAAACCTCACTGCCTTAGAACTGACTCATGGAGTCAATGACCCTCCACCACAGTCCTCCTCTGAGCTGCTGACATGGTTACAGCGAGCTGTGACTCTCTTCCTGTCCAAATAAATAGTTCTCATTTAACCTGTTCATATTTTATTTCAAAAGTTGGACAAAAAAACAAGACTTTGGTCAAAAAATCAAGGCTCAATAGTTATAAACGGTTGTTAGCTTTTCTGTAGTTGAGATATAAAAGGCTTTGCCCAGCAGAGGTTACGCTTCCTTTAACACTGCTGTGGATTTTCTGTTTCTTTCTGTGTGCTTGGTGAAGGCGAAGTGGGTTTTGTTCTGATTAGACCTGTTTTCTTTATACATCTGGGTGTTGGGATTTTCAAACCAACTGTAAATTCTTTCTATTATTAGCAATTAACACAGCTAGCTTCACTAGCTGTAATGTCAAACTATAAAATTTTGAAAAGATTATCAATATTTTTAAATCCAGTAGATTTTGGTTTAGAAAGATCTAATAGAGAACATGGTTCCATCGTTGAAAGTTTGCAAATAAAAAAATAAGATAATAAAAAGTTCATGATCCTGAAGAGGTTTTGAAAACCTCCATTAAAAAGACACTTATTCTTGAGAGTCTGTGAATGTTTTGGTCTGTTTTAAAATTGGCACGGATGACTGCTGTTGCCAGAATATCATTATTTTTTGTTCACCACAGCATTCTTGTGTTTGCTGTGGGTAGCTAGCATAGTTAGCACGTGTAACTGTACATGCATCAGTGTCGGAAAGCTTCCCACGAGTGATTTGCGAATTGTCGGTTATGTTGAGTCAAAGTCGTTTTGGTCGGTGCTTGATAGGCTGGAAAATGCTAAGAGGTTGTCCATAAACCCAAAAAACATGTTTTTTTAGTAGGTGGTTGAATTTCCTGTTGAATATGTATTTATTCACCCCCACTCTTTTGGCTTGTTGTATTATATTTAAATAGTTTATTGATATCATATTCAGCAGTAGGTAAGTACAACCACGTGTGACTCTTGAATGTGAGGAAATTGGTCCTGAAAAGGTCTTGAAATGTGATGCTAACAAAGATGTGAGAACAGCTGTGTTATGCTACACTCATCCTTCCTGTTATTTGCTGGAAGTTTAGCTCTCTCCCTGTCTGAATGAACCTCAGACATATTTGAACATGTCTCAGAATATTCGCCAGTTTCCAATGCCTTCTTACATGTTTTGTGCTTTCTGTGTCTTTGTGTTTAGCTTTTCGCTGATGCTGAAATCCGCTAACTTTGAGCTAATCCCTAACAGGGCTCCAGACTAAGTTTATTTGTTGAAAACTAAATTTCACGTTAAACAGACCCTGCCAACTACATAAAATCCATTGAACAAATCTAAAAAACCAATAACAAGTTAAAAAGAACCACTGGACAGCTCTGAATATTGTAGGCAACCTGCTGAATAGTAACCAACTTAGCATTAGCTTAAAGCACTGAGTGGAGAAGCCTGGTGGCTGGGAGTGACTTATCTCAGCTTTCTAGTTCTTGATTGCTTCAAGGATATTATTATATTCCTCTGTCTTGTTTCCCCATCCTTCTTATCCAGGTTATTTAGGGAAAGACAGAGGGCAGAGCCGGAATAATCAAATTGTAAAACTTTATTGGTTACATCTGAATGAAGCAAGAAGATTCACACTTGGTTACAGATGAAAGGAAGGAAAAAAATCTGCTTTAACGTTGAATGTTTTTGGGGGAAATAAAAGAAATTAAGAAATCAAGAATACATCTTCACTGAGAACAGGAAAAAGTGTCATCTTACATAAGACAAGATTACGACTTTGAAATTGTGATATATAGATGTGATCGATGAGATTTTAGTTAATTATGCAAATATTGTGATGCTTGACATTGGTGTTGATCTCAACATTTTTACTAGATTTCACATGAGGATATCTTTATGTTCTCCCCTGACATGTGTGGGTTCTCCCCAGGTACCCCAGCTTCCGCTCATGGTCTAAAAATATGACCATTTGGAATTACTCTAAATTGTCCTAAAATGCTCTAAAACTGCTGTTTTTCTTGTGGCAGTGTGGGGCTACGGATTTCTGGCTGTCACCATAATCAACCTGGCGTCTCTTCTCGGCCTGCTGCTGATCCCCTTTGCCAAAAAGTCGTATTTCCCTAAAGTACTGACTTACTTTATCGGCCTGGCCATCGGGACTCTCTTCTCCAACGCTGTACTTCAGCTCATACCAGAGGTCGGATAACGTGCAGAGCTGTCACTTTTTAATCTAGTCAAGAAATCCAAAATCCAAACAGATTTTTGATCCTTTGTAATATCAGACCTGAATACAAATGATGAATAAAGTAAAAAACATATATTTATTAAATACTAAAAATTAAATATTTTTGTTATTCACAGGCTCTGGGTTTTGATCCTAAAGCAGACAACTATGTGGCAAAAGCAGTTGGCATATTTGGAGGATTTTACCTTTTATTTTTCGTGGAAAAGATACTGAAAATATCTCTCAGGATTGACCATGAGGTAAGCTATAAATTAAAGCGTACCGTTCAAAATGTTTCTCATTTAACATAGCTTTTTTATAGTTGATAATCGGCCCCTAAATGGCCCTAAAATTAGGGACCACAGGTTTTATTTTATATTCCTTTGACGCCTGTCTAGCCTTCCAATGCTAAGTTGCACCTACTTTATTTCTGCATTTCTCTTCCTGCTCAGAGTCACCTAGAAACCAACTTGTTCCACATTACCTCTTAATAAACTCACTACGGAGATAAGGTGGTAAAAATGTGTGGTTTATCTGCAGGTGACACGTGCTTGATAGAAAACTGCTGTGAAAAACATTCCACTACCACACCTGACAGGCTTTAATCACTGATAATAGGTTATCTCTATGTTCCACATAAGCAGGAAAGAAAAAAGAAGCACATTGAGCTGTTACTCTGCAAATAATAACATTTTTATGGTCTCCTCTTTTCATACCGTCCACATAATGTCATTTAGTGGTCAAACTCTCTCATACTTGTAGTTTTTAACCTGATTTGCACACTAAGCTAAAATGATTGGCTCCTCTTACTTTATTGAATGCTTGTAGGAAAAAGAAGTGGAGCTTCCTCTCTATTTATGAATACAGATATTTTCACTACTTCTAATGTAACAGATTGTGTCTCATCAGGTGCTTTTGTGTGTCTTTGAAGCAGGGCCACAGCCACTTCACTCCTGCAGACCCAACTCAGGAAAACAGTGTCCAGAATGGAGACGCTTGGAAGAAAAAGGACTCTGTGGTTTTGACCAGCATCGCCACTGTTGCTTTAAATGACAGCAGCCCGGCCATTGAGCCCCCTCATACGACCTCGATACCCCATCAGGTACCATCTCACATTCATGTCAGTTTTATGTCAAAGCAACAAAAACAGTTTAACAAGTGAAAACCAGGATTTTTTAGTTTGTAACTCACCCAGTCAGTATGCCTAGCTTACTCCCTCATGTCGTAATTAATTGTTTTTTAAACTGTTCCCAACCATTTTGAAATGGTTTAAAACGCCTCACTATGCTGGAGCATTAAGATTTATGTGTATTGGAGCAACTGGGCAAAAAAATGAGCCCCCCAAAAAGAAAATCCACTCTCCTCCAAACTTTGCAACAGATGTACAGGATTTGTTCCTGCAGGGTGAACATCTCCACTGCTCTTTCCACCACAGCATCCAGTTGTTTTAACCCATTCTGTGAACATCCTACAAAGTCTTCTAATTCTTATCTAAAGGTCACATAAAAGTTGAAGACCTGAATGGGAAATGTAGGGACCTATACATACGTTGGCTACAACTTCATGGCTGAGATGCTGTGATTCCCAAATGCTTCAAATGAGATCCATCACCATAGTTTTGCAGTGGAATATTTTATTGTGAGGAAATTTCACACCTCACTGAGCTCCTGAGAACATCCCTGTCTTCCACGAATGTTGATGGAAGCAATCTGGATTGCTGGATTTGATAAAGATATGGAATGAATTAACTTCTAGATACATAAGAGATCACCAGACTGTTAACTTTGTCTTTCTTCTGTACAGAAGGAAAAATCTTAGAGGTTTTTATCCAGCCTACTGACCAATAGCAAGTTTGCGGGGGATCGAAGCACTGCGCTACTTTAAGCTGCAATGGCCAATAACAACTGGTTACATTGCCATTCAATGTATAAATAGTTTCAACATTTTTATTTTAATTTA
>JAUZNJ010029279.1:0-15517 GCA_034780135.1 Jordanella pulchra | reverse complement strand
CGTCTCTTATTTCAGCATGTCAGAACTTGGAGTTATTAGTCTGCTAATTACCTCTCCGAATCCCTCATTTACCCCAGAATCCAATCACTCTCTGATTATAATGAGAAAATTGTGATAGACCGTATTAAAGATAGAATATGGGATTGATTGGTTCGCGACAGAGATCGGGGGGTAATGAAAGAGTGGGAGAAGTGGAGGAGAGAGATAAAAAGAAAAACATTGAGTACAGTAATAAATAGAACACGGCTTCCATTTAAAATCAACACCAGAAACAAACAAATTCAAATAGGAATAGGTGACAACCAGCCCGGAAATGTCTCTTGTTTCAACAGAGAACTGTTGTGAATGCATGTTTTTACAATTAGATCAACGTGTTACTTTACAGTGTGCGCTTGTTTGCTTGAAAGTGATTGCATAACACTGTAAAAAACGAACATTTTCTTTACAAATGCTTGTAACATTTCATATCTACCATTACCCAACTCACCGTGTTTTCTGGAGCATCACATTTAAATGTGTTCGTCATGAACAACTATTCCTATTAAGCTTTCATTACCTCGTTGGTGCCCCAGTTATAAACTGAAGGCTCATATTATTCAGAAACATCAATTCAAGTGATCGTGCCTGTTAAACTCAAAATGGATGGGTGGAGAAGGCCCAGTTGTAATTTCTCCTTAGGTTTTTTTTCTTACAAAAGGGTACCCGATAACGCCCCTGGGGAGCAGCCAATCGTCCATTAATGTTTGCTTCTGAAAAGATTTCACTCGTTCCAAAGCGAGTTTAATTGCGTTTTCGGTCCCACGTTGGTTGACTATGCCGCCAATGGCTGAAGCTGCAAAACGAGGATATATAGAAGTGGGCAAAGGCTTTGACAGGTTAGATTGTCCTGCCTTGGGACCCGCATTTAGCCTGGGACCCCCGACGGCTGCGTGCTCAGAGAGCTTTGAGGGACATCGACAGGGTTCCTCGGAGCCACAGAGGACGATTTAGTCACTGTTTCATTAGGCACTATTTGAACCTTTCAACTTATAGTGAATTAAAAGGAGGCATGCTCAAATGGACTGGGGGATTACGTGGGAGGGGCCACTGAAAATTAGCGGACGCCTAATTTAACTCGTTTCTGTTGGAGTTTGGGATACATTCCTAATTGAGAGGGGAAGCAGGTGAAGTTTTGGTCCCATGCAGACCCTTTCAAAGTGCAAATAAATGGTTTTCTTTCACATCCCGCTGCTGATCGTATATTATCCGGGGAAAGCCATCTAATGAATATATATTGAACTTCCCATTAATCGAATTAAAGTTCCCTTGCAGGTGTGTAGCACCAATAGAATGGAGCCGTTTAAAGATTCACAGGACTTGACCTGGACTGTAAGGACACCGTGAACTTGGTTTTAAGTTGGTGCTGCATCAAACCGCGCGCAAAACACGTCATCTCTTTAAAGCGCTGTTTGCAATGGCACATTACATTGATACTTTGGAGATAAAATCAAAGAAAGGGGATATTCTACCTGCCAATATACAGAAAAATAAGCACAATATATCTCTAAAGAGGAGATGGGACACCATAGAAAACGGGGCAATTACGCATGACAAAAGACAGTTAATAAGAGCGCTTTTCAGCTGGTTGCAGCTGCTGTCTCATGCGGAGAGATGGAGGCTAGAAGAAGTTGAAGTAGTCGAGAGGATGGGGGGATGAGGGCAATGAGAGGGGCTGCGTTGTCCCTCCCACTACTAAAAAACGTGCACTTTTATTAGTTAGTGGGAGTCAGTGCGCGATCCCCGTGTTCAAAACTCCTAATAGTAATCATAGAAGCAGGGGGATTAGAAGCAAAGTAGATCATCGTTAGAAACTTGTTAGCAAGTTCACACAAACTATGAAACTGAGAGAACACGGCGATAGCAGCATAATATTGAGTGTGCGAAGTTGGCTTTGATTTAATTTCCCTTTTATAAAAAAAAATAATCAGAAACCTTTGATTCTAGTTTACCTCACTATTTTTTATAATTATTTATTTATTTATTTATTTATTTATTTATTTATTTATTTATTTATTTATTTATTTATTTATTTATTTATTTATTTATATTAACATTTATTACAAATCATGACAGCCTGGTGGTGGCAGCATCATACGATCTGTGTGGTCTGGGTTCCTCTTTGTGTAGCTCATCTATTTGTTAAAAACTTCTGCAGTGGTTAAAAGGGTGGCACTAATAACATCTGTAGATCTGGTCAGATGGAATCAATCAATCAATCAATCAATCTGTTTGTGTGTGGGGGGGGGCGAGACAGAGAAAGAGAGATGATGATGTGTATACGTTGTGGCAGTATTATATTGTGGGGTGCTATTCTTCAATGCGTTGTCTGCCTCTCTGTGCACAGACAAATTCACTACATGGTGAAGCATAAATAATTCCATTGCTTTCATCTACATCTGACAAGTTGCTGAAAGCATATGTTAGATTGAGTATTGGTTGAAGCTTCTGTATGACGACTTTGGAGCAGTTGGGAAAATGTTTTATATCCAAGCTGCACAAAACAGAGCCTTTTCTCTATAACAACAACAAAAACGTAACTACTGGTGCAGGAAACAAGTTGAAGAAGTTGCTGTGGTCAGATGAGCAAAAATGCATCATGCTGGCATGTCCTAAAGATAAGACTGAAAGGATCCAAGGAAAAGCTAACGCTGCAGAAGCTGCATTTACTATCCAAGACATACAATCGCCACAGTGAAACATGGTGGTGGCAACATCAAGAGTTGCTTAATTTGGGACATTGTCTTCACTAAAAAAAAAAAAAAAAAACAAAAGAAAAAGAAACAAATCAATATAATTAATGCAACACTCAAAAACCTGAGTAAGAGGACTACACTAGCCAGGAATAAGAAAATTAAGATTTTGATTTTCTGATTATGTGCAAAGACATTGAATGGACAGAATGGAAACTTCCAATTGTGTTCTTAATGAGAACCAAGCATGATTTGGAAAGATATTGTAAGTTTCACAATGACATATTTCTCTTTTTTCATTAATTTGTCACTACCATGAATGGGGCTGAGTTAAAATAGTTAAAGAAGTTCTGTCACAAAGAACAGGAGCGTAATATATTTGTCTGATATTTTTTGATTTTGCTTACATAGCTAAATGTACATGGCAGCAATGATTACAAAAAACAAAAACAAACAAACAAACATGAACATGACCAGTTTTGCATAGATAGACAAACAGACACAGACAGAAAGACAGATAGACGTGCAGGCAGACAGACAGACAGACAGACAGACAAACAGACAGACAGACAGACAGACAGACAGACAGACAGACTGACTGACTGACTGACTGACTGACTGACTGACTGACTGACTGACTGACTGGTCGGTCGATCGATCGATCGATTGATTGCGTAAACCATGTGTGGTTTTCTAATCTCTTTATACCTTCAGTCTAGAATCCCAATCAATTATACCGACATTTGCAATGATTGAATAACAAAATGTCACAAAGTCTAAGGGGTAGATAACTTTTGTTTTGGAGAAAACTAGTAATAGGGGAAAAAACATATTTCAGCACCAAGGATAGCTCCCAAAGAGGCCCACCGACCAAAGGGGTCATTATCATTTTACTGAAACTTTAAAACATTCCCCTTGGACGGCTGCACAAAGATGAGAAGGGACATTAAAAAAATTAGAATACCTTCTCACTATTTAAAGCGGTTGTTTTATTTTTTCTTATTAGTGTACAAAATCACAATTTAATGACAGCTTTTAAAACGTAATAAAATAAAATGCGTACTGAATGTATATCGGTGTTGCATTTTTGTTTTAAAACATGATATATTAGATCCAATTTTAACAGTATTATAATTTATGAGAAGGGAAAGAGGGATTGTGTTTTGGAACGGCATGAGGACATTGCTTCAAAGCCCTCTGCTGGAACGTTAATGTCATGACAGGACAGCCAACTGAAGATTTTAATGTGGGATAAGGAATCTATAAATTCAATAGGCTACAGTGATGTTCCTTGTTAAAAACAGCACAAAAACAAACAAAGCAGACCAGCAAACAAAATTAGCGATTGTTTTACTTTTAATGGTTAATATACATAAATCCACAAGCTTAATTTAGATATTTTTTAAACTAGTTTACCTGTATGTAAATGCTTTAAAGTGTGAGCCTAAACCTGCTTTGAGGAAAGCTGAGTCTTCCTAAGCTAAGATCCTTTGTTTAGAGAACAAGGACACTGTTCTTTCCCCTAACATGTGGAAGTAATTGCGCCAAGCGGCTGCATGGAGTGAGGAAGAAGAGGAGGAGGGGTACTGCGGAATCGGGCCTCGGGCCCTGTCCACACACACACTGGTCTGATGCTCCCACTTTGTGCCAAGAGATAGGTAATTTACAGGGGTCCATTATTCCTCTGATACCCGTCAGTGGAGCCCTCCGGGGTACAGAGGGATAAGGTTTAAGAAATTGGCCATACTGATGGATCTGAGCAGTAAATAGGGGTCCTATTAATTTTCTTTGACACACAAGAGGAAAGAGGGACTATTCTGATGGTTCGTTCTCTTTTAATAGAAATCGAATGAAATCAATGAGAGCGGCAAGCAGTTCTATGGTGGCGTATGAGCGCCCTCTGGACGAGATCGGAGCCCCATTTGGAGACTTTTTATGTGATGCTCCAGAACTGCGACTTTTTGCAACTACTCTGTGATGCAAAAACAACAAATATGTTCCTTCTTTACTATAACGACATCACGCTTGATGAACTCACTAATCCGCAAAGTTATGACAAAATAATACACTGTTTTAAAAAGAAAGAAAAAAATACATAATGCAAGATTTGTCAAAACTTTTGTCGAAAAAAGTTGCGAATTAGACTCACTTTTTCACAAATTTCTCTCTTCGGAATAATTTGCTGCGTCTCCTCTAAAGACTCTTACTTTGAAAATGAGTTTAGGGCTCAGAGGGGAGACTGAGGGAGAGGGGGTGCCATTTCCTGAGAGGTATTTACTTTGAGCCAGATGATTACTTTTTTCGGGTGAGGGGGGTGGACTGTAACATTGAATCAGTTACAGGTCGCCGTAGCTGGAGCGCAGTTGTGAAGACGGCCGTGGATGCGAACAGAAGGGGCGCACATATGCTCTTGCAGCGCAGGATCTCTAAGGATTACAGCCGCTGCAAAGGACCCTCGCTGTGCTTTTTGGATGAACCAATTCACTGTGGATATACTTACAAGAAAGGAATAAAAAGAGGGGATTAGGAAAGGTAATTAAAAGGTCGACTAAACACTTATTTCGTGCACCCTCTAAAAACTCGTCCATTTTAGTAATACCCTAAGATAGAATTCTTAATCTAATTATAACATTTTGCTAAATTAAAGACTATACGTTAACCATTTAACATTCTTTATATTTGCTAGTTATTTTAAGTAATTGCAACTTGTTATGATACTTTTATTCAGTACATCGCAAGCAGTGCAAAACTTTTGCACAGGTTATTTGCGCTAAGGATTTCACCTCAGCTAAGATTTGCGCCATATGGTCTCCCCCCTGGATACCAAGCGGTGAAGTGTCGCTCAACCTTCCGGATAAAGGCGCTCAATTTCGGCTTCGCAGCTGGAGGTGTCACATCGAAGACAGAAGGCACAATTGTTGGATGCTGCTTTGCAGTTTAATGGAAAACACGCTGGAATTTGGTCATTGCTTTTTCTTGCCAACTGGTGGAATGCAGATGAATCAAAGTGGAATATGACTGCTTGCAATGAAGTGGAATTGAGGATTTATAGCTGGATTCGATTTAGAATGAGAAAGGAAAATACCGTTTATGAGGAGACACGGCGGATTCTTCTTTTACAGCCTACCCTGCTGTGGGACTATGGGTCTTTTCGTTAAACCTTCAATGCATTTGCACTAAGAAAAATATCCAGTCCTTATGGGGAGGACTATGTGGTTTTGATTGTAATCACTGCGATGTAATTCATTTTTTTCACTATGAACTGACCTGTTGCACAGTCTATCTTCAGCAGAGAGTGCTTTTTTATATGTGAAAACCTTTTAGAAGCTTGCAGAGAGATTTGGGAGAAGAAAAAAACAGAGGGAGATACGCGGATCTTAACCGTCTCTGCAAACTCTTTTAACCACAATTCCTAAAAGTTCATAGCCAAAGTGCGCTCATATGAAAAAAAAAATATACATATATTTTTTCACTAAAGTCCTTTTAGATAGGTGTATCCATAAAAACGTCGAGGTGCATTTGGCACTTTGTTGTCGGATTCCCACGCAAATATGTCATTTTGCACTGAGTAAATGTCCTAATTATAGAGTTGGCGAAGCCGCGCTGCCGATGGATTGTTCAGACTGCTTCAGCTGAGACAGAGCAGACAACCACAGGAAACAGTAAGAGGGAAGAGAGTTTTACTTTTGTGGAGACATTAAGAAGACACAAAAACAAATCGGGAAAAAAATGTTTACTGCACAATCGAAATGGCCTGAGTAACGAGGGAGAGCTGACATCAATGAAGTTCTAAGGAAATAATATTTTTTGTTTAAAAGCTTGGCCGATATTGGTCTAGAACGCCATGGTCAACACCCTGATAATTGTTCCCATACGTGTCTAAATACAAACATTAGATACATTTAAAAAGGAAGAAGACAAAAAATGTATCGATTTATGTTTGAGTTTTTGAAGAACATAAACTTCAGTATTTATATGTTAAGCCAATTCAGAAAAAGTGTAACTTTTAAAATGAAAGGAGTAGGGGGTTGACAATAGATCTGGGTTGATTAGCATAATCTCTAAAAGGTGGACTGTGTCGCCCTCTACTGACTGCGGGAAGAAAGAGCTACGTTCTAAACTTTCTAATCTCATAAACTGTGGACTCTTAAAATGTGAAAAAACAAAACAAACAAACAAAAACAGCGGTAATTTATTATCAGATTAGCTCCACTGAATAATAGTAAGTGTTCAATTAAATTTAAATATTTTTAGCACCTGGACACAAATTCTGTAAACAAATACATTTTTTTTCTTTTTACGTTTTTATGGTTACTTTTGCTCTAATTTTGCTAACTTAATATACAAAATGAAGGTTTTTTGTTTCTGTAACTGTCCTGAACCACTGCAACTAAATCCTATCCATATATGTATGTATCTTATGCTTCAAATAGGTCTTGCAAAACAAATAAATCTGACATAAGACCCACCATGTTGTAGATTTATGGGTAAAGCTCTTAGGGGTTCCAAGGTTTGGATATGTAATCTTCAACTCTAGGGTATTTATAAATTAGAATATATAAATTGTCTCCTTTGGGTTTGTCAATCAAAATCAGAAATGTCTGGGAATCACAGATGTAGCTTATCTACATTTATCATAAAGTCACATACATTATTAATCGATTTATTGTTAAGGGTTTAGCGATGTGCAGGTAAAGGTACCATCATGATAGGTTCAATACTCTTTAAATCACTGGATAGAAATGCTTACTTTTCTTGTCTTCACAGGGGTGAGCATCCATAGCCATGGATGGGATGAAGATATACCTGTTGTGTGGCGTTATCTGTGTGCTAATGGTCTCAGGTAAACTTTTATATTATACATAGAGTAGTCCTCTAATGTAGTTTTTGTCAAAAAGTTAACATTCATTGAATTGTCTCGTAGTAATGGCTCAGCTGTCCTCACAAGAAGTGCATGAGCTGGAGCATAATTCCCTCATCAACATCAGCTGCACGGCGGAATCGGAAATACTTTGGGAAGCACCTATTCTGGAAGATGCCATAGTTACTTCAGACGGTTTCACCTCAACTCTCCTAATTTACAACGCTACTATTAAGCACACCGGCTATTATGATTGCAAATCTGAGGTCACATTGAAGGAAATATATATATATGTCAAAGGTAAGATTAAAAAATGCATAACTAGAAAAGGCTAGTGGGTTAATAACACTTACCAAAACTGTTGTAGATAGCAAGAGAATTGAACTATTCCCATAGAATTTGAGAAAAACTAAATTACATCAAGGATTAATAAACATTGTGACAGCTTAGTACAGGTGACATTCTTGCATGAAAAATGAGAGAAGACCAAATACTTAGAAATACCAAAAATACTAGAATATAGAAATTTCAAGGCTGCATTAGAATTGCCTGCATGATTGAATTTAATAGTGATGACTCAATAAGAAAAAAATGTATTTTAAAGAATGGATAATGCAGAGCTGTTGACACAAGCCTAAAGTCCTACTCTCATTGATTTATCTTAAGATATGTCTATAAAGACAGAAACTTGTGCAATAATCAAACAATTAAATAAAGATTCAACAGTGTGAAAATAAGCAAAAAAAACAACACAAAAACAGTATCTCTGCTCATTTCTAGATCCTTCCATCCTGTTTGTCCCAAATGGACCAGAAGACTTGGTTATTTCCTCTGAGGATAACATTGTCATTCCATGCCGGGTATCACAGGAGATGTATCAAGTGGAACTGATAAGACTCCCCAGTAGAGAGAAAATCCAGGCATTTTATGAACCCATGATGGGCTTTTTAAGACCGCTATCTCCTGGCAAGTATCAGTGCGAGGCCACATTAGATGGCCGGACCTTTAGAAGTGCCATCTACACCGTAAGAGAACAGGGTAAGTCAGGACCAAATGAGACATAGTCTATTAAAGTATTTCCTACAAATTCAAAGCTTCTTGTCAGATTTTTCTCTAAAATTATTCAGTCTTTATTAGACATGATTTTTAACAAAAATACCATGCCATTGTCATTTTCTATTTGTTTTGCAATTTTGTTCACCCAAGAGTAATCCTTTATATACACATTCATTTACTCACAAAACAAGACACAGATGACATTACATAGGGAAACTAATCAGAGTTTATTTTAATTCTGCTCATTTGAGTTTTGTTTTACTTATTTTATCCTGTTGGTTCACGTTGTTTTAATCAAATTTCTCCCTTAAGCAAACTTTACTTGTATTTTGCATGGCTAAATATTTAACCAAGATATGAGAACAGTGAATGGAGTTTAGAAAAATTTGTAAAAAAAGAAAAAAAACTTATGGAGAATCATGGTAAAACAGAAAGAGTAGAAAGAATACCTCTGTTTTTTGTGGAATAGCCATGATATGTGTGCATTGTGTTACGCCTCTTGAAAGAGCTTAGAACGTTTTGTTCTGCTGCATTGCATGTGTCTGAGAATTAAATTAATCTGCCATTTCAATGTAATAAATTTGGTGACAGTGATGAAGCTGTCACAATCTTGGTTCCTGTGAGATGCTGGTGTTGATAGCCTGTCTGTGGTGGTCCCTCCTGCAGAAAACAGTGAGGAGAGTGACTTTGACATAATGGTCAGTGCTAGTGAAGAGACAATAAGAGTCGGGCAGCCCTTGAACATCTCCTGCATTGCACCTTATGGCCCATCCTTCCACCATCAATGGATCTATCCCAAAACACAGGTAAGATATGGTTGTTGCTCTCTCTTTTTTTTCTGTATTTATATTTATCTAGAATTCATATTAAACTTAGTCTCTAGTTTTATTCCCATTCCACTTTGATATATAATCATGGAAATATCTAGGACACACACCTTTACTTTTCTAATAGAAATTCTGCTTATCTATTTGTGGTTGCATATTTGTTGACAGATATTGTCTTGATTAGGACATTTGACAAAAGCTCACTGTGGTAGTCTAACAGGAAGGTTAAAGGTTCATGACATATGGCTTGAGGAAAGAGAGTAGCTAAAAGGACAGTGAATAAAGCAATTGTAAATCCTCTGAACCTGCTGACCTGTAGGATGGATGCTATCTTCACATGACAGTCAGATGAACACCTAAGGTTTTTTTAGAGCATCATTTTCAAGAGTCATCAACACTGTTATACAAAAGTATTCACACCCAGTGAACCATTTCCCATTTAGCAATGTTAAAGCCACCAAACTTTAGTGTACTTTAATTTAGATTATATATGTTGAATAGGCTTAAAGGTGAACAAATTAACATTTTAGAACTGATCAGTCTGAAAGCTCTTGTGTGCCTTGTTGCCCAGCCCCATCAGTCAATACTTTGTAGATCCATCTTTTTTCTGTAATCACTGCTGCAAGTCTGTTTCTGTATATCTCTGTCAGCTTTTTTATCCGTAGCCAATTTTTCTTTGCCCAAACATCTCATCTTGGATAGAGAGCTTCTCCGAACATCACATTTAAAGCCTACAGATTCTCACTCTGGTTAGGCCATTCTAACACCTGCATTCACTTCAGTCTGGAACATTCCAGTGTTTGAATTCCTGTCTTGCAGGATTTGCCTCTGTTCTTTTTTCCTGTTTAGTTTCCCAGTTTCTGATGAAGCATTCACACAGCATTATGCAATCAATGTTTGATGATGCTGATGGTGTTTTCAGGGTGCAGTGTCAGTTTTCTGATAAAGTACATCACATCTCAACTAGAAAATGCTATTTGGACCCATTTGACCAGAGCACCTTCTTCTATGTGTTTTCTGTCATCTTAAATGGGACTTTCTATGAAATTTTTTTGCAAGCCATTATTTTCACCAGGTTGGAGTGTGTGATTAATAGTTGTCCCATCAACATACTTTCCAGCTTATATGTGGATTTCTGTAGCTCTTCTAGAGTTACCACAGGGCCCTTAGCTGTTTGTCTAATCAGTTCATGTCTTGTTATAATTGTGCTGTATTCCTTCTAATGTAGTATGAAGATTTGAACACAGCTCTGTGACATGTTCATAGTTTTGGAGATGGTTATATATTTCATCCTTGCTTCTAACTCGATTAACATTCTCCTTAAAATGTCTGTTGTAATCCCCGGTCTTTCTGATGCTGTTTCTGTACTCATTTTCTCTAAAAACAAAACTCTGCAGTCTTGAGTTTTTAATGTGTCAAAATATTCATGTTTTTAGGGTAAACCTATGTAAGTCAGTGTTTTCATTTATGTTAGTGCTGCTTGATTTGATTCATCAAATTGTGAGAGACATTGCATTTTCTTCTGATTCTTTTAAATCATTTACCAGAGGAAGTGAGGTAGAAATACACAAGGCCTGCCTCCTGGCTCTGTTCTAGGGTGCAATTACAGGTTTAAAAGGGTCAGCAATCCTGGTTTATTTCCGCTGCCCTTACCAATGTTTTAGTCATTACCCTGTATATTTACAGTAACGGTAACTTTGGAATGGACAAAACACACTAACCAAATGAATGTTTCAACCAAATGCACTTTTCTTGTGATTACCAATGTGCTTGTGAGTAACTTTATATATAATTTTTTTTTCTTTAGGCAATGAATGGGTTCTGGACAGAGTTAACTCTTACTGACAAGGTCATCTACACTCTGAGTATCCCGGAGGCCACCGTTCAGGACAGTGGGATCTACGAGTGCTCGGTCAGGCACAAGCCCAGTGAAAAAGCCAAAGCAAGCAGCGTGACTGTAACTGTGTTTGGTAAGTCTCCCTATCTGAAGCGTTCTCCAAATATTTTGATTTGGCCTCCAGCTGCAGAGCAATAATGTGATCCATGTGATGAATTACAGTGCCTAATAAATGTTTGATATCCTCATCATCATTCAGGTGAATTAGCGTGTTCACATATGTGCATATGGTTAGTGTAGTTGTGTGTGAAAGCGATTTTCTTCTCTGCAACATAAAAGCTGGAGCTCTGTTTTTAACATCAGCCAGCGTGTTTTATGGGATTGCTTCAACAGATGTTTTTCAGTCCTTTATTTTACCTAAGCCCTCTCAATCACTCCTCTGACACTGTTTTTTCCTATACTGACTCTGCATTGTTAGACATTTTTTAAATCAACATTCATGGTTATGTGCTACTCTTTTTGCTTTGCTGTCACAGATGAGAACTCCTTTGTAATCCTGGATCCTAGAGGGATTCTGTCGACAGAGTTTGTCACCCCTTTTGCAGAGACACAGTTCACAATCTACATTAATGCATACCCACCCCCTAAAGTGTCATGGATGAAAGATGACCAAGCACTAACAGAGAACTATTACATTTTCACCAAAACAAGTCACATTGAGGGGAATCGGTGAGCTCAAAGTTTATTTTTCTTTAATAAAATGTGCATGAGAAAGAAGGTATGAATCAGAAATACAAGAAATTGTTAATGTCCCTCTAAATATTTTCCCATTTTATACCATGACAACCACAAACTTCTTCATGTTTCACCGGGATTATATGCAATAAACCAGGTTGATCATAACTGAGGAGTAAGGGTAATGGGACAGGGGCACTCAATATGAATTTATTTGGTAAGAAAATTATTAAAACCAGGTTTGCTTTCCATTACATCAATGCACTATATTGATTTATCAATGAAAATAAGTTGGGATTTGTGGTTGTAATGAAATAAAATGTGAAAAGGCTTAAGGTTTATGAATATTTGGTATGGTACTATGAATGAATATACATTTTCATTCTCATCTGATAAAAGTAAAGATATTTTATCATTTCTTTGAATGTAATTTCATCAGCTTAAATGTTTCTCACACAGGTATCAAAGCATTTTATCATTCCAACTACCTATGGAGAAAGACCGTGGAAAATACACAATAACAGCCATAAGCGGCACTCAGACTGCTAACTTCTCATTTATCCTCAAAATGACAGGTAAAATAAGCAGATTGAATAATATATAGTGGTTAGATGAATGTGTGGCTTAGGATTTCTTAGTTATGCCTGAACTCCTAATGCGTGTCCTCTTTCAGATACTAGACTTGATATCAGACCTTCCTCAGCCCCCATTCTGCAACCAGATCTGGAGGACATGGTTGTGCCTCTCCACTCGTCTTTTAGTTTAACATGTCGTGGAGTTGCAAAACTTGTGTGGGACACACCATTCCGCAAGCTAGAACAAACACAGGAGGACCGCGGCGTTTTTGTCACCACCATAACTGTGGACAAAGCAACATCAATGTACACTGGGAATTACACTTGCCAGTATAGTGGCAACACAACGGAGGAAACCGAGGCAAGCAGCATTTACATCTATGTACCAGGTAGGAATCTTGAATCTTGTGTATTTTGGGGGCAAATTTGCTTTTTTTCTCTGCTCTAAAAGACTTATTTTATCCCAACACAGATCCTGATGCTCCCTTCCTGCCAGCTTACATGAACCATGTGCTGGCTGACCGAAATGATGTTGAGATTCCATGTAGGGTGTCTGATCCCAGTGCTAATGTGACACTGGTGAATGTTGACACTGACCAACCCGTGCCTTGTGTTTATGATAGTAAACGGGGTGCTTTAGGAATATTTCCAACAGGAACTTATGTCTGCAAGGCTATAATAAATGGAGAGGTGCACACCAGTGAGGAATACATCGTCCATGATTCAATAGGTGCTTGTCTTTGGGTTTTTGAACTTTTAAGTTATATTTATTGTTTTTATAATCTTCTTTAGTGGCTCTCTGGTAACCCGAAAGACTTTAAGCAGTATCAATTGCCCTATTTCAGATATGTTGCAAGTCAAGCTCTATGCCAGAAAAACTGCTCTACTTGTTGGAGACACAATCACTGTCAACTGTCTAGCTCAAGGTCCTTACTTACTCGAAGACAGCTGGAAATACCCTGGCAAAGTGGTGAGCTAACATGTCAATCTGTAAAGCCCAATGCATTCTCCAATTGTTTTCGTGTTTCCTGTAAGGTAGGAGATATCCAATGGTTATATAACTGTGTTTATGTGACAGGCTAATCGTGGTAAAAAAACTGTACGGGAAAGCAGGAAAGATGGAGAGATTCTGTACACCCTGACGATCCCACATGCCTCAACCAAAGACAGTGGCATCTACTCATGTTCCATTACTGCAGTGGCATCTAGAGACACCCAGACAAAGGAAATAGCGATTCAAGTTTTTGGTATGAGTTTTTAGCTTGATTACTTTGAGTTAATATTTTTATTGACTATTCAAAGTCTTTTTCTGAAGCATTGCTAACCCCCACTTTTCCAACAGCCGGTGAGTTTTTAACGATCAAGCCGGATTTCCAGGACCACGAATTTGCACAACTGGATGAGGTCCGGGAGTTAAGTGCTACAATATCCTCTTTTCCCGATGCCCATGTTACTTGGTTCAAGGACGGCATTCCACTCAGTGATGTGACCGCTGAGTTCTCCACTAATCTGCAGAAGACAAGCGAGACAAGGTTAGTCTTTGTCAATACTAATTTAAAAGTAAAGAAAGGGTTATGCAAATCGTCTGATGCCGTTTTAAGCCTCTGTGGTGAGTGCCATTTCTGTTGATTTGCACAGCTACAGAAGCGTTCTCACCCTGATCCGGGTGAGGGAGGAGGACAGTGGGAACTACACCATGCGAGTGGAGAATGGAAACCAAAGCCATGAAGTCAGCTTACAGCTGGTGGTTAAAGGTCAGGAGAAAGATGCCCTCTGAAACATCCATCCATCCATTTTCTTTACACCCTTGTCCCTAATGGGGTTGGGAGTGTTGCTGGTGCCTATCTCCAGCTGCGTTTCAGGCGATAGGAGGGGTACACCCTGGACAGGTCGCCGGTCTGTCGCAGGGCCCCTCTGAAACAATGAATTGCAAATGAATGATCCAAAATTAGCCACAGATAGCGCCTGCCTATCTTTTCATACTCACTAATATTCCCAACTGTCTGGAACAGCAACTGCAATACCTGTATTGCTCATAATTTTGCAGTGCCAGCAGTCATTGTGGATCTTATGGACCTCCACCATGGTTCAGCTACAGGACAGTCCGCAGTGTGCATTACGAGGGGGCAACCCACTCCTGTTGTAGAGTGGTTCATATGCAAGAACATTAAACTGTAAGAAAATTACCCTTTGTTTCCTTTTTCAAATGTGTGCATGCATACCCAGTGTAATCTATTTATTTTTTCTTTAATCCCCTCAAGATGTGCCAATGAAACATCTTCTTGGGCGCCTCTGCCTAACAACTCCACAGAGATCACGATGGAGTCACACCTCGATGAAAAGAGCAATCTGGAGAGCCAAGTCATGTTTGGTCATCTGGAAAGCACCCTGGCGGTCCGATGCTACGCCAAGAATGAACTTGGTGTAGTAAGCAGAGAGATCAAACTAGTGTCCACTGGTAAGAACTGTTAATTTTGGGTGTTCTTTCTTGCCTTTGCAATGGCCGCTGAACTGAAGTGGGTTGATGCTTGTCAGATTTGTAACAATGAATTTGTGATTAGGCAGCATCTACAGCAGAGGTCTTCAACCTGTGTTTTCCTAGTAGATATATTGCTCCTCTGACTCTGTGCTCTTTTTAACTTTTGCCAGAAGCTCTAAGAAGTTGAGCAACGTTTTGAAATACAGAGCTAATCCAAAAATATTAGCTTAAGCAGTTTATTTTGGCTTTTAAATGTAATATGAACATAACGCTTCTTCTAAAAAAATGACACTAATGGAAGGTCAAGGATTATTTCAAGGAGTATACAGTTTTATCTATCTATCGATCGATCGATCGATCGATCGATCTATCTATCTATCTATCTATCTATCTATCTATCTATCTATCTATCTATCTA
>JAUZNJ010029278.1:0-15517 GCA_034780135.1 Jordanella pulchra | reverse complement strand
TGCATACATACAATGAAAATAAAAGATTAATAACTAGGAAAATAAAAATAAAGTTGGTTTGGAAACATAATATTGTCAAAGACTATTATACACAAATACATTTTTCAGCTCTATGTAAAGCAACTGAGCATTTCAGCACCATTAATCATTTAGTAGAGTCAAGGAATACTCTGCAGTTCATTTACTTTTAGTTCATTCATTCTGACAGGATTTGGTTGGAGTGCAAATAGCAACTAAACGGCTATATGTTAAAATCCTCCACCTTGTTCACTGTTCCTACAATAAAACCTTGTGGTAATTTTTGCTTTTATTTTAAACTGAATTTAAGTTGGATTGATCTTTTTTGAATTAGAAAGAAATGACTTGAATTAAACTGAACAGAATCTAAATAAAAGGACCAAAATCAATTCATTGTCTATACACCAACTTATCCTAGCAATGTTGAAGGTAGACTGGTTCAGTCTCCTGGAAGTTTTTCACACTATCACTAGGGTAACACAGAGACACACTGAGCAATCATGCACACACCTCTATCTATAATACTTAAAGTTATGTTTTCAGTAGGTTTACCTGGCACCTTTTTCACCTGAAGAGAGATTTTTACAGATCATCACAATATCAGCTGATTACAAACGTATTTTTTAAACTGTGTATTATGCCACTTGTTTTGAATACATAAAAATACTCATTTAAAAAATACACACCTTTAAAAATGCCTCTCATCACAAATCCCCAGCAAATGTCACCCCTTTATGATATGCATTCTGTAAAAACCAACATTTAACCTTAGGCTTGTTAGATGATATGATCAACATTATAAACTTTTAAAATTAATTTTGGACTAAATACAGTTTGGCCCAGATTGTCCATGTATTGGCAAATCGTGAAACTCCCACACATACTCGCTCAAAACTGTGCAGTTCTACGTGTATGAGCTGTGTTACTATGATGCATACTAAAAGTTGCAGTAAGATTTGCAGTAGCCTGCATTTTAAACGAGTCACTTTGGAAGCAGTATGGTTAAAATTATTAAATTAAATAAGCCTTATAAACAATTGTTTTGTGTAAATGTAACAGAATAAGAATAACAAATTACCTCAAATTGGTTTATTTTTAACTTGTCTCATCTCGTTTCAGTATTTTTTTCTGACTGTCTATTCCGGTGTGCTGTAAGCGCTCTGCAGTCAACAGTTTTAAATAGCTATAGAAACTGAAAAAAAAAAACATTTTGGTTGATGAGCATTGGAACTCGACCAATAAGATCAATTTTCTTCTTTAGAGAAAAAGCATAAAACAGTTCTCCTTAACTTCTTAATCTCAGTGCAGATGTGCCGTTGTGGATTTATAAGAAGCGCCTCCTTGTTGGTATTTTTGTGCCTCCAGACGCCACTTCGTCTTTATCCTGTTTACCTGTTTCAGTCTGCATCTTACACTCTTTTCTGGACACTTTACCGCACTTCTGAATGCGTCCTGATCCAGTGCATTTTAATTCCCATTCGGTAGCCTATTAATGCGCGTCAAAACACCGCATTCAGCTAACCGCGCAAACCAGAAGAAGAAGGAAAAACATGAACAGAAAAAAGAGCCACGAGTTTCAAGGGTAGATCAAACCTGGTTCTGCAACATTTCGACCCCGGGGTAATCTCCACCGATGTGCTTGCCTGGTCGACTTAATCCACCTGTTGGGGGTGAATGAAAGGGGTCCAGAGCGCTTCTGGAAATTAACGCAGAGTATCCAGATGCCTGGCAGGCGGTCTGCAGTAGGAGCGCTGCTGCAAACGGGTCGTGCGCACTTGGAGACACTGAAAAGAGTGGAACGACAAGAGGGAGGCAAATAACAATAACCTAAATAAGCAACTAAGACGCACACCCAAAGTGCTTTATACGACATTTATTTCAGGCTTTACAATTAGCAGCCTCTTGTTACTGAAGATAAAAGACACCGTTAATAATTAATAAAAAACTAACTGAATCAAATGGTGCAGGATATTTTATGCTTGAAGTCCATTCACATCTAAAAAGCAGTATATTTTAAAGGTGCATATCAGTATTAAATATGATTCAAAAGTGCATTTCACTCAATATTTCTCAATTTTAAAAATCATAAATATTTGTTGTATTTGAAGTCTAAATGTATGTTAATTCAACACGCTGGTTTTGAATTAACATACAGTAAGATGTTCATTAATTTTATAACGAACATGTTGTTTATCAGTAAGATAAGCAACATATTGCAAATAAAAAACGGAGTTTTAGACGAGAGCAAATTGGAATAGATTAATAGCCACATAACTTTTAATACTTCATTCAAACTATAATTAAACGTATGTTCCTTCACAGAGATTGTTTTTTTCGCCACATTGGAAAACATGATACAATTCTCTCAATAGGAAAAAAAAACCCAAACAAAACAAATATGAATGTTTCAAAAAGAAAGTTATTTTCAGTTTATTAACAAGATACAGATTTTATGTTACATTTCTGTAAATTCATTGACAGAAACTTCACTGTTTTTACTTGATCAAAACAAATAAACTTTTTAAATATTTCTAGCATGCTTTCATATCATTTATGATTAATCTGTGGCATGGAAGAGATCATCCTTTGGTATTAATTAGAGAACCCAGCAAGAAGGGCTAAAATGTCTCCTACACTGATTTGTACTTAATTAAACACAATGTAAAACCACCTTGCAGATGACATGGCTCTTCAAATAATTTTTAGAGGTGTATTTTAATATGATCAAATCTTTTAATTTGTAATCGACTGCTAATCAACTCCTTACTCTTGTCAACCCCTGTGGTACCATTCTGACATTTTTTGTAGGACGTAACCTAACAGGAGGAAATCCATGTCCCAGGTATATCAGAGGATCTTGAAGCGCTTCTCCAGCCACAGTCTACTCCTTTGTGAATGATCCTTTCAAGATGCCACTGCCCTGCTTTCTCTACTACTTTTCTTTCTTTCACATCGCTTTTCATTGATATAATTTGATATTTTTAAATACTCTGCTCCTTTGGTAGTGGCCTTTTGTGACTTAAACAGTCCTTGTGGAGAGTGTCAATTTTCTGGAAAAAATAAAGGTGGGAAGAGTTCTCAATTGTTGTGTAGGTCATAAAATAGCATTTTTGTGTTGAAATCCTTTTTTGATTCCTCTTATAAGACTTTTCAGGTTTATAAGAACCAACGTTTGGGGTTTTTCCATCTACCAATCTTATGTATGGGCACTACATTTTAATTTTAAATGTTGATAATATACTAAATAAAAGAAACCTAACCTGACTCATTTAAAAATGAAAATTTCAGTAATAAAGAAGGAATAGAAGAAATATAACTTTACAATAAAAATTAAAGCAATTCAAAATAAACATCAATACAACCCTAAATCAGAGACAACTCAGTTTTTCTGAACACATTTTAGGACCTTTAATGAACAGAGAATTTACACAGGCATAGAGTTCATAAACTATCAGTGCATCTATGTATTTACCTCCTGGTTACATCTTTTGGTATGACAGCAAAGAGTTAAAATCAGGCCATGTCTTTGCCTCTTGATCACACTTAAAATAAGTGTTATGGATGACAGTGAATATCAGGCTTACTGAAAAAGCCTTAAGGAAGAGACTTGACAGAGACAGTTCCCAATCCAACTGATTTATTCATCAGTGAACTACTTTACACATTCAAGTTGGAGTAAAGTTACATCATGGCAGACTGCCTCAGAAAACCTAGTTAACATACCGCTCTCTATTTCTGTTTTTCAACTTAAACACCTGTTAATCTTGTATTTTTGTCCTAATGATGTCTAATGCTGTTTAATGTCTCCAGACATGTTTACATAGTCTCCTGGCCAGATTCTTTCCTTGTCTTTGTTTATACTGAAGGGGGACTGCATGTTGGCAGAGTGTGAAGTTGTACTCAAGGTTCAGTCCCAATGAAATGTCACAGAGGACACATTTTTGGATGAGGGAAACCTTTGATTGTTACTGTTTGCATGTAAACAGCAGAACGTTTGATAAAATAGACTGGACAGAAAACAAAGAATCATTTTCTTTCTCTTTAAGCCTTATCTATTATCCTAAAACCACATTTAGTTTTAACAAATATGCACTGAAACTCAACAATATTTTCTTCTGTTCTGGTTTTTAAATGATCTGAGAATGCTTTAGTTATATAACATTATTCATTAGTACTGGTAACATTGGTGTTTTTAAGCATTTTATTAAGGCAAAAGAGTAAATATTTGCAACTTTACATTTTGGATTTAAAGAAGTCTGATAGCTAGAGTTTAACATTTTTATTGCTTTTGTGACTAGGCCTTAGAATAGATTTGTCTTTTCATTTCAAGACTATTCAAGCCTGAACTATTGTAATTCTTTACTATCAGGAAGTCCACAAACTGTAGTTAAAAGCCTTCAGCTGATCCAAAATGCTGCAGCCAGAGTTCTGATGAAAATTAAAAACAGAGATCACTTTTCTCCTGTCTTAGCTTTTCTTTATTGGCTTCCTGTTAAATCTAGAATAGAATTTAAAATCCTCCTTCTCACATAAAAACCCTTAAATGGTCAGGCTCTACCATCAGATATCTGATTGTTCCTTATGTTCCTAACAGATCACTTTGCTCTCATCTGCAGGTTTACTAGTGGTTCCTAGAATTTCTAAAAGTAGAATCGGAGGCTGATCTAGTTATCAGGCTCCTCTCCTGTTCAAGCAGCTTCAATTTTTTGGCTGTGAGGCAAACACCCTGTCTTCTTTTAAGGCTAGGCTTAAAACTTTCCTTTTTTGTAAAACGTATAGTTACAGTAGCTCAAGTTACCCTGAGATATCTCTAAAGTACAGCTGCTATAGGGTTAGGCTGCTGTATGACATAGGGACCATTTTTCGTCATTCTGCTTCATTCTATCTCTATTCTCCCAGCATTTGTTAGTTCAACCTCTAACTTTATGCTCTCTGTTTTTATTTCTCATCATAGTAGCTTTGTCTGGTCTGTTTCTGTTTGGCTGTGGCTCCACCGTGGAGAGAAATGTCGGCTTGGCTACTGCCATCAACACCTTCTTTATAGATGTTGGAGCTTTGTCGGTTTTTCAGTGTAGTCCTGTTTCTCTTACTGTGACCAACTGTAACTAACTAACTGCTAGTTAATCTGCCTGGCTGTGTCTTTCCTGGACGGGGCGCCTGTGGAGCTGGATGACAGTTAACTTTTAAATCTCTGCTTCTCTCTGTGTGTCTGTTTCTGTCTTCTTGAACCGCAGTCGGCCTCAGCAGATGGCTGCTCACACTGAGCCTGGTTCTGCTGGAGATTTCTCTCTGTTAAAAGTGTTTTTTTTTCTCACCACTGTCGCTACACGCATGCTTGGTGTGAGGGATTGCTGTCGAGTCAACAAGTCGATACAATCAGCAGCTTTTCCTTTGATAGAAAACTTTTAACCAATCTGACTGTATGATCTAATTGAATTGTCAAAACAAAACAAAAGTTAAGCACTTTTAACCAAACACTAGATCTAAATTTTTGATTCAGTTTGTAGGATTAGAGAAGCAACAAAAAAAGCCTCATTATTATTCACAACGTACCATTTTAAATGATACCAAGATCTGATCTGGCATTCTTTAATCTCCTCCACAAAAATGGTAAAATTATATGTGCAAAATTATGTTATTCAGATATGTTAATGTTAATTTTCCTCTAGACAGGGGTTTACAATGTGGGGATCAGAACCCCTATTATTGGAGATAATTTTCAGAAACATTTTGATGTGACCACTGAGTGTTTGGAGTGCAAAAATGCTCAAATAAAAAAAAAAATATATTTATTACCCAAATGATAAAAGTGAATATCCTATAAAATGAACAAATGTATCAAAGACTGCCAAGTTAAGTGATTACATTTCCTTTTTCCAATGATGAAATGAAGTAATTATTTAGTATATCATTATTATTCAAATACCATTACCCCAGAGATAAGTTGGCTTTCTTCTGTTAAATATCTTGTGTTTATCTTTGTTTGTCCATAAAAGTTTTATTGTATTTTTTAAAAACAACCAAAAGATAAAAACCTAAAAAAGAATCTGAGCTCTCACTCATCTGTCATTTTTGGGGTGCACATTGAGCCTTCCAGGGCATTTTGTATTTCTTTCAAAGGGAGTCCATATCAGAAAAAAACATGTTTCTATTTCATTCTGTGATCCACGCATTTGTTTTGACTTGTAACAGAATATTCCTGACAACAATCTGGGATTGTAATCCACCCACCACTACTGTAACAGAAATCCAATTTAGGGAATTTTATACATGTATAAACACTATGAACTGGGTTCTTATGTGATTATTAGACAAGTATGAAAAGGTGTTATAAAACAAAACAAGTACAACAGATGCAGCAGACACCATATCATTGTCTAATGTCCTTTCTATCTGAGAAATATGTTTATTAGCACAATCTAATGAGGCTATTAACATGCATGATACATGAGCTCAGCTTATATTATAAGCACTAAATGCATTTGAACAGTCTGCCCATGAGGATTGTGACACAAAGCTAATTCTGTGTTGGGCTTCCCCCACATGTCTTATTACACATTGGAATCCAGGGCGTTTTAAATCAGGTACTTGTTCTGCCATCTCAGTGTTGTGTATGTCATTTCTATTCAAGTTAGTCTAATTTCAAAATAAATGATGTAACTCAGACTATCTAAGTCATTATAGATGGTAATGGCTTTGGGAAGAAACATCCCGTGCATACAGTCTTTATATTACCATCAGTCTGAAAAAGCCTCTGACTAAAGCCACTATCTTTTTCTACTAATGTCATGTGAGGTGGATACTCAAAATTGCTTTTGGAATCATCCTTATTTGCACAACTAGCTCCAGAGCTCTGGTGTGACTCTGGAACTATTTGTGCTCCAGAGTGACTCAGATGTGTCCCCCTCAACAGATGATGACAAAAGAGACTGCTCTTTCCAAAGCATTCTTTTGTCATATTATGCCTCTGAGGACCCAATAACCAGCCAAACATGGTGTTGTGCTTATAAAGTTTATCAAGAGTTTGTGAAGATGATCTGCTGCCTGAACAGGCATATAAAAATAGCTGGGGACAGGCTGAATAGAGTGATAGCAAGCTTGAGTATGTAGACGATGATTGAACCGCTCGGGGGCTGGCTTTCTGAAGGTGGCTGATGACTGAACAGACTGTAGGAAGGCTTGGAGCAGATCAAGGAATGCTTACAGGCTGATGGCAGGCTTGGACCAGAGTGGTGACAGGCAGAGGCAGTCCAGGATGTGACCAGAGTCAGAAAAAAGCCAAACAGCCAACAGAATCACTGGAAGGAACCTGTTGAGGGCAAGGAAGAGACAATCTGGTGAAGACTGACGGAGAGAGGCAGGTATTAAAAGGCCTGATTACAGCTGTGAGAATCTCCTTAATCTATTTAATGGCATGGAGCACAGCAGAGAGTGGTAGGCTGAAGGCAACTCTAAAAGCATTTAAATAGGCAGGCTGTATGACAACAAGACCCGCAGCATCTTGCTACAAAAAATGAAGAACCTAAAATTTTGTAAGAAGTCCATTCTGTACTCTGTCCCTTCTTATAGACAGCTTTACTGGTAAAACTCCAATTTTCTTTGTTGTTAGAGTGAACAGTGAGATATGGACCCTCCTCTATTGTGTTCACTTATTCACCAATGATTTAAGTAAATTTTGATATACATTTTTTTAAATCAAATTCAAGATGTGATAATTGTACTTACATCATACCACATGGCAGTCCACCAGCTCCATGGCATCAACAGAGCAGGAAGGATTGATGGGATTAGGTCCTTTCTAGTCCTGATAATACACTATCTGACACATAACCATCATCTCACAAACTGAGGTTGTTTTACAGGTAGGAGATCCTGAAAGAGTAAATGAGGCTGAGTTGTGTTAAGTGCACTGGAGAAACCAAGCATCAAGATATTTACTGTGCTGTCTGCTAGAGGTGAAAATAAGTTTGTTAAAAGTAGGAGGGTGAGCCTTTTCCTGAGATGAACCCAATACAGTTTGTGTTCTGTTCATTGTCTGTCCAGACTTCCTGTACTGTACACTGGGCTGGTGATCCTTCTGCCTCAGCCCTTTATCTTCTTAATTTCTGATGAAACAATGTAATATTGTTCAGTTTGAGCAAAACAGAACAACATAATTTCTGTAAGTTGCTCTGTAGTTTTATGAGTACCCTGCTATCTCTAAACTTGTTTTTAATTTGCTTCCTTATACTTCTAAATAGTTCCCTCTCTGATGCCTATTTAGTTGGTTTTGTAATTTGTTATGTTAACTGTTAACTGTTTTTGTTGGGATTCTGTCATCCACACAGACATTTTATGTAGTCACACACTCCGTGATGGTCTTATCATGTCCATGTCACTGGCGGAGAGCCTTAAAGTTTGTGGTTTCAAAACAATCCTACAGAGCCTCTTCCTGTCTTCTCTTAGTTCTTTATATCCTTTATATTCTTTATGACCTCATTATTCAGCTTTGCTCTGAAACTGACTTGCCAAGAGGAGGTCTTAGAACAGCAATGAATCAATCACTAACATTTGTATAAAAAAAAAAATCCCCCAATTTTTTTTTATGGTAGAGCCACTGATATGAAGAAAATGGTTCAAATATCCATTTTCTTCCACAAATGTATTTGGATGTTGTGTCGGCAGCTTAGCAGCTTCTGAGCTGATGACATCACATGCAATCAGAAACAGTTGATGGTGAAATGTATGCTGTTAACACTGACACTGATAACACTGGTAGATTTTCTTGGTACATAATATGGACAACAACTTCAAGCTAACAGTTTCAAGTTGAGCTGGAGAGAATTTATTTCAAAGCAGGATGTCCTAGATTTAAACATCTGTCTTTTTCTTTTGCTGATTGCCTTAACATTTTTTCCTTAGCTGGTATGGTAAGAAAATCTTGCAGCGAGACCTTGAGTCCGGGATATAATCTTGCAATGTACTTTAAAAAAGTGCAACCTTATGTTGTGTGAAATTCCAAGAACCTGTGGCACATTGGGTGTTCGAGATTGGTGCCAGCCCAAGTAGGTATAGAAAATGGGGAGATCATTCCCTTTTAACAAAATATTAATTGTTTAGTTATTCAAGTGATAACTTTTTAACAACTTAGCCCTAACATTAACTCGGTATGTTAGGTCAAACTCATAGTCAAGTCAAGTTATGGACTGGATCAGTCCATCCAACACAGTGGAACAGTCTTACGCTGAACACCAGCAAGACTAAGGAAGTCATAGAGGACTACAGAAGGTCTAGGAGGACTCCTCTGCAAGCATGTTGATAATATACAGTTCCTGGACATTCACATTTCCTCTTACCTTTCTTGGACTACTAATTCCTCAACCTGGGGAAGAAGGTCTACTGCCTCTTTTTTTAAAAGGCGGAAATAGGCTGGACTCTACCTAGCTGCTCACAAATGTCTATAGGACCATAAGTGAAAGCATCCTTAGACAATACAAATTGGAGGCTACATGGCACAGGAGAGTAACTTAACAGAGCGCTTAGGACAGTATAGCAGGTTATGGGATGTCATCTACCAGTTCTGGACTCGGTTTTTGTTGCAGGATAATAGAAAATGGAAAGCAGCATAGGTACAGATCTTTCTCCGTTTCTCCACCTTCATCAGGAAAAGGATTTAGTAACATTAGATGTAAAACAAATAAAAAAAGTTTCTTTCCCAAAGCTGTGAAGGTAATCATCATCCTGCAGACAAACACGAAATATCCCCTGATAGAAATCTAAAAAACCATCAAGCATTATTCAAATATTACATGTTACATTCTATGTACATAGGTTTTCTTGTTTATACACTTTTGAAGCCTCCTTAAATGATGCTTGGCATTCCCTTTTGTTTTTCTCTGTAAGGGATGTTTATGTCAATTCAATTCAGTTATACTTTATTGATCCCAGAAGGGAATTTGATATGACATATATAACTCAATGTCTCAGCAAAGTTCCTTATGGTGACATAATGATAATAAAGACTTTTGATTCTGAAGAAAATATTCAAACATAATATTCTAAGTAGCAAACAGTCATGATCGGAGGCATAGGCAAGATTTGCAATACAAGTAATGAAGTTATGTGTTATGAAAGACGCAGGATCCAGTTGTTAAAATAGCTAATTGATAAAAATTAGTAACACCCACTGATTTTTGTGACTTTATTAGATCCCTGCTGGAGGGGTTTGCTGACAGTCGCGCATTTTTAGATAAGCCCCCTTTAATAGAAAATCTTTGGCTAACAGGTTTGAAAATACTGTGGACTCTAAAAATAGCTCTGAACTAATTTTCCCTCCATAAAAGGACATCTGAAAGGGGACTGATTGGCGCAGACATTTAAACAACATCTAACATGCGGTGAAGAGGGACTGAAGGATTCTGCTTTCCCTCACTTACACAGATTTATTCACTTTCTCAAAAGTGCCACATGGCAGCACAGACATTTTGTTCTAATGAAGGTAATGTTTCTTTCCCTGGTTGATTAAATTCCTCCTCAAGGGGAAAACACAGTATGGCTTTAGACACAGAGGGATTTAGCCACAGTAGGTTAGGGCTTTCTATTTATTTATGAGTTGTCTGCAGTGCCTGATTGTCAGACGTGGTTCTCTTTTATTCTTAATGTGAAAGAGGGTCTTATAGAGACTGGTAATTGTGTACTTGGTGATTTTATGGCTGCTGCGCCAAAATCTGAGCATTTATGTGTCTCATGCAAAATGAGTGTTTCTTAAGCAGCGTGATTAAGAACAACAGAGTGGACTTTTTCTTGAGAGTTTCCTGTGATTCAACAGATGGTGCAGCTCACATTAAGACGTGATGAGGCTCCAGAGAATGTGGGGCTAGTTTCTGGAGCTACAAAACAAACAAGCACCCTGTCCTCTGTAAAACCTAACATGTCTGCTATGCTAAACCTGCATCCAGCTGGCAGTGACATCTCCCTTTGCAGCATTTCCCCAGTCCATCTGCGTGTCTCTACCCCCTTTTTCCTTCGTTCTCCTTTTTTCTCCTATCTCTCGCTCACACACTCACACAGCTGCAGGTTAAACCTGCTTTTGTCAAAAGCTAGACAAAGAATAGGGATGATGTCTCCAACCAAGGTCTGGAGCATTTTCTCTTTTATCTCAGTATAAAATAAAATGGCAAACTCATCTTGTCCTTAGCTTCTGAGATAGATTGGGCACCCTTTCATGAAGTTACACCTCACGATGTTCAGTTTTTTTAATTTTGTGTCATCGGCATGGTTATGTAACTCACAGATTTTTCAAAACTCCTCTGTTCTCCTGCATGCAACCGTGGGAGTCGTGCTATATTTTCCATCTGAGCATCTGGGGGTTCCCTGTGGTTGTTGTGGGCTCACATCACAGTTAAAATTTCCATTACTCTTCCGCTCTTGTAGAGACTACAGGGTAATTAAAATTGATCTGTTATCTCTTTCTGTGACTCCTCACTGCACACAATGAGTAAAGATTATAAAGGAAAGGAAGAAACGGGACTCAGGGATGGACACTGTAGGAGAGTAATGTGCATTTATACAGCTTCACAATGGTAAGATACCCTGGGGATGTTAATCATGCACTTAAAATGTTATTATCAAGCCAGATTATTCTATAGAAGAGAACAGGAAATATGTGATATAAAAAAATTATAAGGCAAAAGAAACTGTATAAGATCTCTCGTTAAAAAAGTAAGTTACAGGAAATTAGTTTGAAAGGTTTTTTTATACAAAACTATGTTAAAACCATAAATTCCAGCGTACCTTATTTGTTTTTTCTGTTATTCACACAAAAAGGGTAGAAATAATATGCATGGTTTGAGATTTTATGTGTTTGTTTTTTGCAATAAACATCTGAAAAGTGTATCATGCATCTGTTTTAGCTACATTCCCTCTGATAGCTGTTATTCCAGTTTAATAGACTGTATTAAGAAGTTACCTAATTAGTAAAAGGACTCTCTTGCATGCAATTCACTCTAAATATCTATCCAGTCAGACTGCAAAGATCTCAAAGGTTTGTTGGATTATATTTATTAATAATCAGAATCATGAAGACCGATTAACACAGCAGACAAATCCAGCTTTCAAGATGTGAAGGACGTTGAGGTTTAAAAATGACAACTCACAGACTTCTGTGCAAAACATCATCTGCAAAGTGGGAAAACTATTTTAGAGAAGTAGACCTTCAAAGACATGAGTGTCAACCTAAATAACAGAGCAACTTCAAGGGCATTTACAGTAAATTTAGAGGACTTTTAGAGGACAGATCCACAGCTCAGTTGGGAGATCAATTAATTATTCAATTCCTCGTTTCTGGCCTGTAGGGAACAGTTGTAAAAATGCTAGAAGTATTCTTGTTGCAGTTTATTACAGGAAATTCGGAAAAAAACAGAAAGCAAATAAACTCTACTTTGAAATGTGGTGACGTATCATACTTTCAGAATACCTTTCCTCCACGGAGACAGGTAGACCAAGTTGAGGGATGGAAGAAACTGAATATTGAGCCATCTGATAAGAAAACCTGCTTGAGTCTGCAAATGACCTAGGGCTGGAGTAGAGGCCAAACTTCCAATTATTATTTTTACAAAGACAAAAGATGTCAGTCTACAGATTTGAAAAGCTGCTAAGCACATACCCCAAAAGACCTTCAAGTGTAATTACAGTGAGAGGTAGTTTTTCAAGCATGCACTCACAAGGACAAAAAATAAATTGACTCTTCACTTTTTCTTGACATTAAAAAGAACACGAATGGCCATGAGACTGTTTATGTCACATAAACATCTCACCAAAATGTATTGAAGTTAGTGGTTAACTTAATCAATACTGATCTATTAAAGTAGTCTGATCTAATGGCCGATGTATTCTCTCATTTCTACAGTCACAAGAAACCATTCAGTGCTTCACCAAAAACTTTGTAAGCGTTTATCTTAAGCTGTTTTCTGTTTAACTCAGAAACACAAGGACAAGTTTGTTTACATTGTTGAGCTACTGCATGACATGTTCATTTTTGTTATTTGAAGCTGTTATGTTAGGATTAAGAGTAATCTAAAAAACAAATCTAATGTTGTTTTACTTAGAAATCAGAACATAACTTCCCCAAATAATTACTCATTTTTTTGCCAGCTGATAGGAGTGTATAAATATAACATAAATGCTTATATCCTTTTGAACTATGTGATTGAGCACAGTCAGGTGTTAATAAAAGCATAACAAATACAGTGAAAACTGTTTTTGAAAATGTATATATAAATCTATGGACATATATTTGGTCTAAGTACCAATGTGTTAAATTTGACATGTTAGTTAATCTACAAGGGTAATTTTTTGGTGAATGTTTTAAGCTAGAAAATTGTATGCATCATTTTGGCTATTGAAACTACTCTCAGATTAGGGTTAGTACTGTAGGTATTGCAAAAAATGACTTGTCTGCTTTACCCCAGGAAAACGACTTCCGTTCATGGCTCCATCTGTTACAATGCTAAGCTTTTTGTGTTATAATTAATTCATTTGTTTTTATCTATTTATTTATTTTCCTTTGGTAATTATTGGGTATAAAGAGCCTTTGCTGATGTGTGGACGATCATTTGAAGAGCAGAAAGTTTCATATTGCTTTTAGGTAATTTTTATGTGCTTGTGTTCTATTGCCTTTTTAATGTTAGCTGGATCTCTTTCTTAGCCAAACCCATTTGCTGAATTATTGCTGCAATAAACTGTATATTTTTGTTGTGTCATGCTGGAAAACAAAGTACTGCAGTTATTGTTCAGTTTCAACACTTATTTTTTTGTGTCACAGTCTTTTTCAATTAAGCTCCAGATGAAAAAGGCTCCACATGTCGCCACATGCTTCCTCAGAATGAGGGATTGCTGCAAAGTCAATGGCTGAGTGCATTAGGTTTGACTTTGTATGATAGATAGCTATTTTACCCACTGGAACAGGAAAATAACTGAATTTGACCATACTATGTCATATTTTAGACTGAATTGGATTTTATGTAGCTGTATTTTGATTTTTGGCTGTATTGTACAGAAACACTTTTGACTGAATTGAATTCAGTATCATATGTTAAAATCTATGCACAACAATTGTCTTCTGGAGTGCCTTGGATAAATTTGTTGTCAATTTGTCCTATATAAAGGAACTGAAATTAAATGGAAATTTAATAACCAACAAAGTTTCAGGAAGTGTTAATTGTAATACTATAGTAATCCTGCACTTTCTGGACCTTTCAACCTATTCCAAGGTTGTTAATGTTAAAAGAACATTTACATTCTTTCTTTTAATTTGTTTGGAAAGTAAATTTAAACATAATTTACTAAGCATTTTCACACATCTGGTAATGTGGGTTTATAACTTACATTAACAGATCCTTCAAATAAACGGGTCTGTTAAACAGCATGAGTCTTAGTAGAGCTGCTTCCTTCATAACATTAAAACACTGTCGTTAGTTATTAGTTCTTGTGAATTAATGATGCCAGGGCTATGTAATGTAAACAGCTCTAGTTAACAATTCAAAGAAAGGAGCCGCTGAAATGGTTCACTCGGCACAGGTTTCATCTTCCAGACCTGGAGAAGAATAAACAGATTTTCTTAGAGTGCAAACACGTCCTCACTGAGCACATCCTGCACTAAAGGATGTTTCTCCAGTCCTGAAACAAACAAATCCAGTTTTACCTCCACTTCAGTGATCTATTAGAGGCACAGCAGCAAACGGCAGCTGTCTTTAGCTTGGGCTTTGCTCTTTTGGAGATAAATGTTTTTTATAGAATTAAAACTGGATTGCGAAACAATGCTGACGGTTTGATTTTAATGTCATTTAATCCTTATCAGAAGCCGCTATTAAGCCCAGCAAAATTACTCTTCTGCTTATTTTAATGTTACTTTAACAAGGGATCAGATACTTTTAATTTAAAAAACATTTTTTAAAATCATTTTTTCATTTCACAAAATTACATACATTTTCCATTTAGAAAAATTGCACCCCTTTGGTCAAAAAGGTTCACAAGGTTACTGCCAGTCGACAGTACACTAACACATTAAGGATGATGCATAATGCAACAGTAGTGTTTACCCTCAGGAAATGTTTTAGCATACTTTCACAGCCTAAAGTGCAATAAATGCCATACCATTGGAACAACAGGATACTGCCATTAAGAAAGAGCATTTTTTGAAGTGCCATCCATCAGTTTGAAAGGTCATTTATTTTCCATGGGCTCTTACATACTGCCATCTGTTTATTTGTAAAAATGAAAAAATATATAAGTATTATCCCTTTAAATTTGTAACTGTACAGCACTTTGTGTTTCTTTATCAAACACAATCCTAGAAAAAAACATTGTTAGTTCTAATGTGACAAAGAGCAGAGTAGCAGCAAACAAATCAGTATGAGTGTAAACAGAATACATGTGTTTTATTCTTATAAGCCACTTCAAAAGCTGTTGACTAGGACTACAACACTGAGTTAGGATAAAATGTATTTGTTCATGATATATA
>JAUZNJ010029277.1:0-15518 GCA_034780135.1 Jordanella pulchra | reverse complement strand
AACCCCCCCCCCCCCCCCCCAAAAAAAAAAAATCATGTGTGGAATGTAGCATTTTACACCTGAAGATGTTTTCTTCCTTTTAAATAAAAGTAATTATAAATGAAACTAGAAAATCAAAGGCAATATCTACAAGAAGGAAATCATTCAGGTTAGCTTGAAGAAAATGCCACAAGTGATAAAATGAAGACAATAAACATGTACCAATAACATTACAAAAACTGAAATATCTGTCCAGTACAAACCTTTGCACATTCTGACAGTGGACCTCAAGTCTGATGTATCAAAATAAAAAGAAATCTACATATTAAACACATTAAAAAGTAAATATAAATACACAGTCAATACTTTCACTAACATAAAAAAACTCAAAAGTCACAGTTTAGAAACCCTGTTTTATTTTCATAATTTTCAGAACTACACAAAAAAGTATCATGTGTAGTGACCGGTTTAGTATTATGCTTTCCAGTGTTCTTTTTTTGTTTTTTTTTTACCATTATCAATGCAGCTTTTATGAATCAGTTTTTTGTTAGTGACAATGACCAGGAATTAAGACACCAGGCAACAAATTATATAGACTAAGTGACTCTTGAAATTTTGCACACATCATTACTGGTGTATTTATCTTTTCAATGTGTTAGCTAATTTCAATAGCATCAGATTTTAGACTAGCACTAGCAACTGTCAGCACATCCCAAATAAAGTCAGTCAAAAAAAAGCTGATAATTATTTAAAAGGTAATACTTTCATCCCCATGAGGATAACGATATAATAGAAAAGAATCAGTCTTGTAGTGTGTATCAATATATATGCTAGTTAGGCTAGTTAGCTTGGACCACTTAATTAATCGTGATTAGCTTCTCCAGCTGCTTTATTTAATAATCCGATTAATATGCACTCGTTGTTACGTAAGTGTGGTAACGTTGAAACCTAACGTTAGAATTTGAGACTTTAATCTTTTAAAACACTGTATAAGGAAAATTAATAATGGACATAAACGTCAACCGTAGGAACCATAAGAAAGGAAGCACAGTGTTCCAGCTAAACTTTGAGTATCGGGGTAAAATTGTAAAAAATAGAAACTAAACGTCATGCTACATTGCGGTAAAGGCAAGACAAAGGTTACCTTTCTTGTAAGTTTACAACACCTTACAGTAGCTATATTGTATTTATAGATGTTTTCTGACTGAAGACTTAACGCAGTGAATATAGTTCTCTTTTTTCACTATTTGGATATTATTCCAAAGTAGTGCTGATTTTTTTTTTTAGTTACAACTTTAACCATTATTGTAATAAGACTATGGACCTAGAGTGTGATTCGGTTCTATAAACTGTAGAAGTTTTTTAAAACCTCTTTGTCACAGTAATCTTTTACAACTTTTGTCGTAGTAATTTGTGCAAATGCATGACTCTACCGCCCATGTCATTATACTGAATGATGAGTACAATGAAGAGGCTGCAAGGTAGCAGGCACTTGTGCCAACCCACGAGCAATCAATTGGCAAAGAATCTATTATCAAAATCAAGAACAAATGCTGTATGCACCATCTAAAAATTGTCGCTTAGTATACAATTGTGTGTGTGGAGTTTAGCAGCAACGTTTATAAAAACATGCTGAGGTATTTGGCTTAGTAAACTGTACAGGAATCTGTATTTAATGGTCACCTTAATCCAATCAAACTCTTTTAATACTCCCTATACCTCTGTTTTATCAAATATAAAGCAAAGTTGTGAGTATGATTAGTAAGGGTTTCACAAAAACTCAGCCATAAGCACAGCCGACGCACCCTGACGATATGATGTATTTGGATATGATTTGGTGGAAATTAGTCACATCTTTAAAAAGTTATGGTCTGCAATGGCAAACACACCCAGATAAAAGAAGAAAATGACTCAAACAGCAGGTGTGCACAAGAAAATCCAACTTGTAAATCAATTCAGGATTTATCTTGCCCACTCAAATCATCGGTAACATTCTACTGCCACATCTACATAATATATTAGAATATACATAGTTAACAACTGTCTGTCTCAGTGAGCAAATCTACGCAGAGCAGTCTGCATTTTGGTTCTTTCCCATAGAGCATCTCCTTCAGGGAATGATCTATACATACACATTGATGCAATGTTAACATTACCGCTCTAGCAGCAACCGAAATCTGCCATTCACCTACTCAAACCCGTCATGCTATAGCAATAAGGCCCAGCTGAAGCAGAGAGGACACCTGAGCGGTAATGACGGTTAGTAAAAGTCAATGTCTTCTTTCCTTTTTCAGTTGGCCTTTGTTGTAGCTACGTTGTAAACTTTGAGCTGCGACTGATTCCGAGCTGTCCTTCAAGAGCCTAGCCGTGGGATTTAAGTTTTGGCTTTGGTCAACAAAAAACCAACAGGAGGCAGCAAATTCCCCTTTAATGCAAGGAAGTGGGAGTAAAGCATGGATCTTTGAAACTTTTTCAGCCTTCGTGTCCTGTCATTTGAGCTCTATGTGTTTTGCTAACCCCACTGTTGTCCTGCTCCATTAGGCGGCCCAGATCCTCTTCTGCTGGAAGTAGGCATCAAACCTGGCCTCAGCGTACTCCTGCAAAACAGCAAACATTCATAAATATATGGAAACAGGCTCTATAGGAGTTTGTGCAAATTCTTCAGTTTAGTAACTCTTGATGCCTGATTAGTAAATTGAAAAACATCCAAACCCTAAAGCAAGAATCTCTTTATTTTCATTAAAACTAAATTGGTAGCTCACATATTCAAATTCAAAAGTTGTAATTATCTTAATGGCATGCTTAAAAAAAAAAAAAAAAAAAACTGTAAATCACTTTTTTTTCCCTCACATCAATATGTTTGGATTTGAGGTCATGAGTTGATGAAATCCTTTCCGGTTATCATGGTAACCTACTCTGATGGACCCTGGACCCTAAACTCATCTCAACTCTACATATTGACATTGTGCTTGCTGCCACGCATATATACAAACAAAGCTACTATAACGGAAACAGAGGCCACTCAGGCTGTCAACAGTTTAGAAAAACGTATGCACTTGTCAGGTAGTGAACTTTTTCTATTTAATCCCTGTTTATGTTTAGAAAATATACTTACCAGGTATCCAAACTCGATGGTTGACAGTCTTGCTTGGATGATGGACCACAAGCCCCAAAATAAGTGAGATGCCAATGAAAACCTACATACAAAACCAGCAAAATCTTTCTTAAAAATTATACTTATGCTAATATATACTAATTATGCTTGTCAGATTGTCACTGATTAGATGATTAACTTCAACTAAACTCACCTGTTGACCTCCACATACAGCTCCTCTTTCAGCTTCATCTGGTTCTCTAAGTTCAGGTTGGCAAAGCCCTGGTCAGACTCTCTTAGGTAGCTCTCTATGAAGTGTAGCTGCCCACAAAAACATTTAAAACCATTAATCAGCCTTTAGAGAAAAGAGCAAAATCAAAAAGATGTGAGTGAGCTGTCCCGCACCTGCTGGGCTTTTGAAGGGTAGCTCTGAGCATCGACTTTGAAGAAAGGAAACTCTTCACAGTTGTAGTCGTACATCCATTCACAGAAATGGTTGCCGATATCAAAGCCTCTGCAATACAAAAAGACAGAAAAGTGTCTGTGAGTGGAGGCTTTCTGTTTCAGTTATAAAGGAAACCTTTGCAAAATGAACAACATAGTTCAGCTATCTCTACAGTTATGCTGCTATAGGCTTAGGATGCTGGAGGACATAGGGGCCATTTTTCATCATTCTGCTTCATTCTATCAGCAGAAATTGTTAAATAAAACCATAATTTTATGTCTGTCTGCTTTTTCTCAACATAGCTTCATGTGGCCTGGTTCTGTTTGGCCGTAACACCTTTCTGGGGAGAAATATCAGCTGGACTCCTTCCATCAACATCTCTGATTATAGATGATAGAGTTGGGCCTGTTTAAAAGTGCTTAGTCCTGTTTCTCTCCTTGACATATCTATGGGCTTGGCTGTTATTGTGACTAACTGGATGTCCTCTCTTTCATTTCTTTTAGCGTGAAAACTTACTCAGAGCCCATTTGCTTAACTGTGTCTTTCCTATACAGCGCCACCTATGGAGTTAGTTTAGTGTTACCTTTTCTAACATAGACAGTATTTATAAATCTGTGCTTCTATGTTTCCTTTGTATGTTTGCTTCTGTCTCTTTGAACCTCCCAGTCTGCTCACACAGAGCATGGTTCTGGTGGAGGTTTCTTCCTGTCACTGCATGTTGGGTGAGAGGGATTGCTGCAGATCCAACGACACAATGCAAGCGAATATCTACTCTCCCCACATGCTCATCGAGGAGGTGCGAATCCTGTAAAGCCAATGACTGGATGGAATCAGATGGGTTTCCTCAGATAAATAACAATCTAACTGTATAACTTGATTTAATTGTCTTTGTAAAGTGCTGAAATGACATGTGTTGTTAATGCGCTATAAGAATAACCTGAATTTCATTGAATAAAATCCCCTGACCCACACTAATTATGTCTTTGTAATATAATGCCCGTATTATATTACATCTGTTTAATATTTAAATAAAGGCTGCGTTGAAATTGAGACCACATGTATCCATTTCCTGTATTTCACCTTTATAAAGCACATTCTCAGAATATAAATGCTGAATTATTTGTTTGACACATCCGTGGGAGCCTCTTTAACACACAGGTCTTTGAGTGCTAGTACCACAAGTACCTTTGTATACAGAAAACAGGGTAAAACTACTTCACCTGTTCGTTTTTAATGCATTTAAATCAAACAATCAGGAAATCTTAATGTCATTATGAGAGAAAATGTCCAGCACATTGTGAAAATAACTAAAGAAATGTTTTCTGATTTTCCACAGTGTACTTTACATGTAAAGCACATTCAGAAACTCCTGTTTTTACAGAGGTTATCAAACTCACTGATAATCAGTTGATAGGTACTTTAAAAAAAGCACAAACAGAAATTAATTTTCCTTCTGAGATTCTTTGAAGGGATCATTGATGTACATATTCTTTGGTAAGACTGACAATGACAGTAATAAATACCCCCTTTTTTTAGCAATGCGAAGTAACTAAAAGTGCATCAACTACACCACACATGGACCAAAGCATGACTTGGATTAAGTCATCAGAAAATCATTTTTTTAACTCATTTTCTGATGGGCAGAAACAAAAAGTGGCTTCTTGCCCTGAAGAAGATTTCCCACACATTTTATCAGGACTACTGAATTGTTTTCACCTCAAAGTCTCCCTCTGCTCTATTGGGAGGAGCCGAATGAGGCTATTCTCTCCCTCAGTTTCATTTTTTAAGCCAATCCCTATCAGCCTAGACCTAAAAAAACCCAAACACCCCCAGTATGGGATGGTGTGTGTGTGTTACTGTGGGGGCAGCCCGCTGAAGTCACATGTTTGCTTTGAAACATTAACATTTGAAGGGGATAGGCTGAAGTTTGGTGGGAGGAGGTGGGAGTTCCCTGTGATGTTCTCAGTTTCCCATAAATGATCCACTAAGGAATTCACACGCACACAATAAAAAAGTGCTACTGAAGATAATCTGTTATGGAAATCTGTGGCTCCACCATGTCTTAAAGTCACATTCATATAACTTTCCATTAGCTTCATCCTGAGCATCTTTAATTGTCTGCACAACAGTGTTTATGTAACAGCTGCAGTAAATAATTCAACAGCTATAATTACAAGCACTAGAGACAAAAAATATTGACAAAACCATCGGGTTGTTTTTGTCATGTTTCACCCTCTCCTGTCTCTGACTTTGTTTTTTGTGTGTTTCTGGCTTGTTCTCCACTTCAGAACATCGGCAGAGCCCAGCTTAATGCCAGAGGACAGAAGGTCAAATGGGAGGAGACTTACTGGAAGGAGGATGGGTGATCGAAAATTTAAAGAGTTTAGAGAAAACAACAGATTATGCACCTTGATTTTGGACATTTATGAATCGACAGAATAGGTTTTTAACCAATTATCTTGAATTGGACTGAATCTGTTAAACAGACGGATCATGATTAAGTGATTATTGAAATAATCTTCAATCAATGTAGTAGTCATTTAATAATCACTTAATCATTAATTGGAATATACATCATGTTACATCATGAAACTAGACTTTCAGAATAGGCAAACTTATATTTATTTATGTAATTCTTTCATATTTCAGACCCAGCTGGTTTTCTTTTCTATTGGAAGTGTGAAAAAAACTTTAGAGGTAAGAAACCAAACTGTTAGACAAAGCATCTGTCATTGATAGTCAACACAAAAGCACTCTGCACCCAAGCAATACAAAAAACAATACAAAAAAACAACCCAAATGAGCTTCAAAGACAATTGACCCATCGGACTGAAAGGTGTGACGTAAACATGGCAGAATATTCTGAATTTAGCAGGATCAGATAGAATAAGCAATTTAACTGAGGGATGGTTTATGCAATTGAATCAGGACACATTTAAAACCGTCTTAGGATCAAGTTATTTTGAATGAAGCAAGCTGACATGAAAGCACGTGTGGATCCACAGCTGAGAAAAAAAGCTAGTGGTGGACATTTGGAGTGCCAGAAAGATCCCAATTAGCAGGGATTGTGACACTTAAAGTACCACCAGATTGGAAAAAAGTGAATTTAACCTTACGTTTATTTCTGCATTTTGCATTCAGGAAGAAAAAATGAAACAAAATAATTGCAATAAAAAAGTTTAAATACTAATTCAAGTGTAACGTGTGTCTCATGGGGCTTTGTTTAGGTTTGTTATAGCTGTTAATGTACAGCCTGCAAAACCGACTGAATGCTTTCAATGTTTTCTCCATCTTATGTGGATCCAATTCAAAAGAAATGATAAACAAACCAGCAATATGACTTTAATCAAACTTTTGTGACAAACTAATATCAAAGCATGACTTATAAACCAAGATACATTATTTTGTTAAGAGTTTTCAGGAAAACAACTATTCTCTAAAACACAGTTTGATGTTAAACCAGTTTCTCTACATTTAAAAAACATTGGTTGCAGTTGCTGCTTTTGGTACCTGTAGTTGTAACTGCTGTATTCAAAGTCGATGAGCATCAGCTTCTGTTTGTCTGAGCTGTGGCGACCCTTCAGGAGCAGGATGTTACCTGAAAGCAACCCAACAAACAACATTTAGTTTCTCTAAAATGGACCAAGGCAAACAAATACAGTGTAAAGGCAAAGAAAATGTCTGGGATGGTGTGTTTTACCTTCTTGGCAGTCATTGTGGCAGAAAACTACAGGGGAGTGGGTGGACTCCAGTAGCAACCTGATCGCACATAAAAAAGCAGAAGAATTTGGTCATTTTTACATGTTAATACATTGCCTCATCACCTGTCAAGGACATCAATGAATGCATGTTTAAAATAGTCCCATCAGCTTATCCAGATGCAAACCAATGTTAATGATCTGGTATTAACCATAAAATGTAAGTCATTACTGCAAAAAAAAAAGAAATCTAAGTTAATTCTTCTTGAAATAAGTGTATTTTTCCCAAATCTGAGCAGATAATTGCAACAATTTGCCAATGGAATACGATGATTTATTTTGAAAATGAAAAAAAAACTCTTATCTCATTTCAAGTGTATAATTTCAGATTACCTGCTCAAATTAAGGGCAAGTTTAGTTGTTGTAGGAATCAGCTTTTACAGTGTTAAATACTTGTGGCAAAGACCTGGTGTTTCGCACAGATTTGTGTCCGATTTATACTCTCATGTGCACTTTCATGATGGGCACATGATGATGTATCATCACTGGTGGCTCTATGTGTTCTCCACATGTGCTTAGATAACGCTACATTTTAAAGCTAAGCTTACTTTAGCATTTCCATCTCTTGTGGCAGGTTGTAGGCCAGCAAGCGGTTGAAGCGGCGGAGATGGGCCTCTCGGGTAAAGTTTAGTTTCATGACTTGGCTCAGGTACCTGGTGAAGGATGACATAAACAATTACTCCAAGATAGTTAATGTCAAAAACGTTCTGCATGATTCGTTTACAATTATTACTAAACACTGATTAACAGACTTATATTTAGCTAACTATTGCTCATAACGGATATCTACAGCACCTTTTAGAATAACAATGAGATAATCAGTCAGTGTATACAAGGAACTGACACCATGACTGTCTAATTAAAAGCAGTTTTTTAAAAGTTCAATCGTTTTCAACAAACATCATCAGGCTAATTTAGATACTCAATAAGTCTTCAGCCGCTCTAAGCAGGGGAAGCACATGGCACCCTTCTTTTAACCAAATGTAAGACAAATCATTGGGCTTTCATTGGAAAAAGGGCTATTTCATTTTTCTAATATAATGTTAAATAATCTAAATTTAGGCTGGTAATGATAAGGGATTATATTGTTCAGTTTATAAAACACCAAAGCTTTAGGTCTGACCAAACAAATTTTATAAAGTTTTACAACTACACAAAAAAAAAAACCCTTTCGCTGATGATGATCTTCTATTTAGGAAAGTGTTTTCACTTGAGTAATGAGTCTCAGGATTTCATACCAAACTGTTAGATCTTGTTTAACTATCATGTCTAAATCCCATTCTTTCCCAGACTCAATTTTAAAGAGCCCTTAATCTTATTTTAGGTATTTAAAAAAAAAGTATAAGTTTTGTATGAATTTTAATAAATATTTCTACAGAAAGCAGATACTGATTATTAAAGAGCAGACTGTGGGATGATGCATATCAAATAATAGATCGATTTTTAGTATAGAGCATCAAATGCAACAAAGGCTAGAAAAAAAAGATATTTTAGATACATTTTAATAATCTGATACATGAATCATATCCCAGGCCCTCTAAGCTCCCATCAAGTGTAGTTTTTGGTACCTTTTATTTGAAATAACTTAAACTTATTCAGAATCATTGGATTTTTCCAGGAGCCACAAAAACGATCAAGTTTATGTTAACAATTTTTATTTTGCATTAGTGCTTTAAGGGGTATGAGCTAATTAATTGTGCAATACTTTACTCTGTGGTCAACAGTAGAAGATGATGTGATTATTCAACAGAGTATTTCATTGCAGTTACAACATTTCTCAGGATCAATCAGGAAACGTGATTACGACATTTTACTGCGTCCCTGTGGAAGTTTACAAAGCCAGGTCACATGAAAGGTCAAATTGCAACATGAGAGAGTAAGAAAGATAAGAGAATTATGAGCATCTACACAGATGTTGGAACGAAACAGCAGCCTTTATTTCACCAAAAGGAGACGAAGATGATTCAACATATCTGACATTGACATTAAAGCACTCCAGAAGGAAAAGCTGCTTGATAAGCTGATATCTATCATGTCAATCACTTATCAGCAGTGCTACGTGTTATCTTGGAGAAACCTTAGGTTACTGAATAACCAAACTCTAGTTTAACAGTGACATAAAAATCAGAATGACTCACTTCTCCATGGTCCCAAACAGCCACTTGGGCTCCTTGTTGAAGGGCATCCTCATCCCATGAAACCTGGCCATCTTCTGTGCAACCTCAGCAGAGATGCTTGGGTCACTTAACTCACTGGTGTCCAGTTTACGGCTCTGTAAAGATCACAATATCACCCGCTATCATTACAGAAATTGAAATGTATCTTATCAGTTTGTAATTATTGCTGTGGGTTTTTTTTTCCTGTTTTTTATTTGTTTTTTTTATTTCAGCTAAATGTATCATAAAGGCTACTTCAAGGCATTAAAAGTATGTACCAGTAACAGAAATTGGAAACAATGTCATAATTTCCAATTTGAAACTCAGTTGAGAACAATTGTTTGGGGTTTTTACAACTTATAGCCACTCCTTATTAGTTTGTTTTCACTGAGTACACACACACACACACACACACATACCCACACAAGTTTGTATTTCTCTCTGTGTTGGAATGTTTAGTTTAATAAATGGACATGAAGTTTTCTTTGTGGTTTTAAAGGGGAAGTTCTGATTGCTTCAAGAGAATGTTAAAACTTGGCTCTATAAAGCGTATTAACCCTTGGTGGCCTTTACCGTGCTAATCACTATACTAGCTTTTTTCTATAATGTTACAGATGTTTTGCTGAATGTCCTCCGCTTTCCTTTAGTTGCCTTTTGAGGCCAGTCGAGAAGTTGACGCCGCTCTGCCATGCACCATGGCTAAATGGGCGCTATTTAAATGATCATTTATGGTTTACAGTTGATACGAACAAGGGTCTGTTTATTCTTAGCATAAGAGCAAATGTGAAGCAACAAAGAACAACAACCTTTAAAATAATACAGGCAATACACTACAATCTAGACTTCAAATAGATTGTTTTAAGGCAAATTAAATCAGTATTGTGTGTCCTTCTGGTGTACAACATTGTATTGTGTGTTTGTCCTGCAGTAGCAGGACATAACACATCAGGATGTAACACATTATTCTTTTCATAAACCAAATTTGTCACATTTTCTATGGTAAAATCAAATTACTGTAATAAATAAATAAATCGTATTATACCAGTGAGTGATTGTTTATCATTTGCTTTGTCTAAAAAGGTAGGTAGAATCCAGCTGGAGTAGCTGAAAGATTAATGATCAAATCTGGCTAATGTATAAAAATCCCTAGGATGTTAGTTTTTTATTCCTGCTTTATTCCTCATCTAAACAACAATAGGGACTTTAAACGTAAACAAAAACATGACTTACAGGAACGTACTGCTCCAGGCGACCCTGAGGAAAAATGCCGTAGAGTTTAGGTCCCAGCTCCCTCTCAGCCAGGATGGCAAACATCACGCTCTCCAGGACCATGGCCTCGGCCCCCTGCAACAGAAAAAAAGGACACTTTAAATGTCTGTGAAAAGCCAACATTTAAATGTATCCGTTCTGTAAAGAGAAGCAGAATAAAGTCACAGAAACTGAAATCAATAAATTCAGAGGGTTTCCTTTATCAGCTCAGATATGAAAACTTAAAACAGGCTTCTTGCGTTAGCAGCATAAAAACCTTTATAGTATTTAAGTTCCTTCTTTTCTAGTTTTGCTTTTGAGAATCTAACACAGAAAAGACAACAATCTTTGATTTGCCATTTGGCAAGTCTTATATGATGGCAACTGTTAAATCATCTCAGAGAAGTCCGCATTTTATTTTTACAATGCAGTTTTAAGATTTTGTAAGCAAACTAGCTGACATATATAAAACGTGTCCCATGCAGAATAATGAATAAAATGAATATTATATTTATCAATATTTTCCGTGTTAATCTACATGGGCAGAAAGGTGCATTATACCGCCCTAAAGAGCCCTTTACTAAATGTATGATAGAAGACAATGATAAAAGTTATAAACATCAATATTATAAAGTTATATTTTTATATAAATTATTCTTTTAAATAATGATCTCTAAGCTTTTCAACATTCAGATTTTCCAGTAATGGAACATTACCATGGTAGTGATATTTAGTGAAGCTGATGACAATGAAAAGAATAAATGTAAGACTTTTAAGATGGAATAAAACCAAAATGGCTTCAAAAGACTCGGATTATGAAGGCCTGTTAATTGAAAATGCCAAAAACTTCCCAGGGTGAAGGGCATCTCTGAAAAAGGTCTCAAAACAAGTAGGGCAGTGGGTAAGATGGATGGGTGGCTGAATGAGGAAGAAATATTGTGTTTACAGTCTGTTCGGTTTGCCTGCCAGACCGGAGAAGAAAAGAAAAGAGGAACATTAAACCTTCGAGCAGGACTTGGCAGTCTCACCAGTAGTCACTGTTGAAGCTGCTGAGGCAGGAAAGACAGCCTCATCTTTCTCACTTTATCTTGCAGATGCACAAAAGTCCCACGCTGACACTTCCCACCAAGAGTTCAGCAGGAGCTCAAGTTTAATGAAAAACCTTTGCATTCCAGCCTGATCACGTGACAGACTAAAGCCCAACGCTGACACTTTTAGAAACTGGTTTCACCTCTAGTGTATTGTGTGGAGAAGACTTAAACCTGGGCAGATTACCAAATAGGGTCGACTTCACTGAAAGATTTGAGCAGTAACCAAACCAGCTGAAGTTTATGACCAAGTTATCAGAGGGTTTTTTGGTTTGAAAATGTAGTTTATATTTGCAAAGTTTAAAATAGTTTTTCTTGGAATCAGATGACTGAGCTGCTCAAAAGCCTCCAGAGTTGCTGAAAATCTTGTAAACTGTTCCATATCCCACAACAACAAATAAGTTAAAGGAGTCATAACCAGGTATTTTACAAATATAACCCTTCGGAAATGATGTGTTAATTCATCTTAATCATTTCAAGTAGAAAAGGACATTCAAATATAGCTCATTTCTGCCCCTTTTTATGCCTCATTTTTTGTGCACTGTATGCATGAGTATTGGAATTGTGTTTATGCCCGACCACAAGGATGTATTGTTAGCAACATTAGCAGTTAGCCATAGTTCGATTACCATTGTTTTGCAGTCCTCATACCACTGATTAAAAGTTATACAAGAAGCAACGCTTACTGACCGCCTGCAAGCGACTGCATGATTGTAGGAATCGCTCCTTTTGGTGAAATAGAAATGGACGTGGTGATAGCAAGGCGGGCTAATGTTAGCATCATTACATGAATTATGTAAATCAAGGAGGACAGAAAGCGCAATTTTGGTCCCTTGTAGGCTTTCCCGGTTTGAACAAAGATAGTCATTGGAAACTATAGAAAATATAAATACTGTCACTATTTAATGAACAGTATATATGAATTAAGATGTAGTTAAAAGTGTTAAAAGGTACAATGCTAAGTCTTTGCTGTTTCCTGAGATCATCACTTATATATTATGCTCAATTAATGGTAATATTCTTTTTATGACTTTTTTTTCCCATCTTAGCCTTTACCATGCCGAACCTCTTTGCTAAACACAGAAAAGGGAAATATGTTTTTACACTGATCATCCAGCAGAAATCCAAAAGAAACCAGAACCTGAAGGAAAACAAAGAAGCTGGATTTGTGGCTTCTGAGAGGTTAGGACTCAAACTGTGATGAACCTCTGAGAGGTAACACTATTCTGAAGCTCTAACACAGAAACACAGCACTCCTCAAAGGTCACAAGGATTGAACTTGGCAACACTGCCAAAGACGTTGAAACTCCAGTTCTGCAATTTTAACACTGAAAAAAAATGTGAGACGGACAAAATGAACTTAAAGCTTGAATGTAAAACCAATCTAAATTACTCATCACAGCAGTTACTTTTTGGCATTTTGGGCGATTTTTGGTTCTTAGTCAGCTGCTTAAAAGAGTTATTGTGAAAAAGAAATAGTAAAACATGTTTGTTACATCTGTCTCATTAGCTCAAAAATTGATTTAGATGAACTTTTACTAGGTGAGAAAGTTTAGATGCAAAGTGGAGAAGCACTTATACTCCCCACACCATTAACCACATCAATGTTGATATGTTGTTTACTTCTAATTGTAACCTTACAATTAGTCTTCATGCCATAGCTGACATCAAAGCTCTTTGTACCCGAGAACATTTTTTCAAATCTTGAAAAATGAAAACCCTACCATGATCTTCTTGATGTTATGTTGTCAGGGGTTTAAATGCTCATGGAAGCAAAAAGGCCCACGGTGACGGATCAGATGAAGAAACGGTTCAAAGATCCCTTTTCAAACAACTGTCTGTACATCTAGGACATGATCGTGTGTAAAAATCTCAGCCGAGTCAGAAAATCTTACACAGCACAAGTGCAGCTGTTTTGTTTTTGTTTGTTTTTTTTCCTTAAGTGATCCTCAGACTTAATGTCAACCGGTTAAGTTCACTGCGTTTAAATTGATAAATGCTTTGAGTTCTTTTCCTATGATTGGCTGACTTGTGTAAACAAGCGATTAAAGGTCGGCGCCTAATAAAGTGGCCACTGATGGATTGTATGCTGAAAACTAGGATTGCAGAATAACTAAAAAACAATGGGCAAGAAAAGCAGAAGAATAAGAAAAGGTTCTCCTGATGAGCAAGATATATTTGAATTAAACAGACTAATAGAGGTTTTGTAGAATTGCTGCAGAAAATTGCTTTCACAATGCTTGCACAATGCACAAAATGCTTTTCACATTGCTTTATTCAATGTCCACATTCTGTGGACATTGAATAAACTTTGAAAAATGTTTCTAAAAGTATTTCCCCTGACCACATGACTTAACGAACCCTTCTGAAATGACTGGATGTCTTCAAAGAACAGATCTTTCTGCAGCTCACTCTGTTTCCTTTGCTCTAACAAAGCTCTCTGTCGTTACATAAGGCCTTATCTGCAGGATGCTGATCACATGCACTTTTAAATCTCCAACCTGAATTATCCACATTACCATAATCATCTTGACACAAATACTGGCAGACGACAAACCGCCTGACAGGGAGCCTACATCTAATGCACCAACAAAGATTTCTGTACAGAAACTCCCTTAAATGGAAAGTAAATCTGGTATTTGCTGCTAATTTTTTTCACCAGAAGTAAGATCGCCCTGTAATTAAAGCACATTTAGTCAGTTCTCACTGATTCTAATAAAGGCATAAAAGAGGTACAAAAGTTATTCTGTCACAGAAAATAAGCTAAATGATATGAAGATCTGTTAAAAGGATATAATGAACCATTCTTCCACTATCTAAGCAGAGTTGATTGTAAACTGGGACAAACATATCAGTCCTCTCCTATTTTTCTGAAACCTGATTTTAACACCTCCACCACCCAACATCTTCTCATTTTAGCCAGACTATGAGATGGGAAATGATATAAAGTTATCTAATCTGTTTTTCCTGAAAACAAGTGTATTCAACCAAATTGTACAAAATATATCTCTGACTCACTGAATATTGTAACACCAGTATTTCTGCAATCTTTCCATATTTTTATACCACATAGTGTTTAAATGTTGTCTGTCGATATCTGAAACGCTAAATAAGTTAATTTTAAACCAGATAAAAACACATTTTTGTACATTAATTCAAACAGTTTTATTAAATAATAATTTAATGGTCAAATTTTCTGCAGAGGTTATGCAAAGGTTTTCCTTTAACAGCTTTCATTTTGTGGACATCCACTGGACATTTGTTTTGGACTTCAGGAAGCTGCAAAGCCAGCCTGTTGACTGAACCCTGGTGCCCCTGTATTGACCGTCTGAAAGCACCTCTGTCTCATTTCCACTGACCTACTTTAAATGTCAGCATTCTCCTCAGTTGTTTATTTGATTTCTCTCACTCTCCCTGCATCAGTTGAAAAGTCAGGCATGAATGAGTAAAAACCACCAAGGCTCTTTGTGGTTGAGAAGCTGCAGAACTGTGCAATTCGTTAAAAAAAAAAGACCTTCCACCCACAGCTTCCTGAAACTAGACCGGAAACACATACTTCCTGTTGTAAGGCTGGCATCCTCTGCTCTGTGTCCCAGTCATGTCATTCTTACCTCCAGAACAAACTGAGTCTGATGCAAACTGTATTCCTCCTTAGTATTAAATTATGAGAAATTGTTATTCTGGTCACGTTTCAGAGCTCTGAGGTATTTTGCTGCTGGCCCTGGTGAGAGAGCACAGGTGCAGAGAGAG
>JAUZNJ010029276.1:0-15518 GCA_034780135.1 Jordanella pulchra | reverse complement strand
GAATGACCAGAGGGGGGGACATCACAACCAGAGGGGGGGTAAATCCCCCCCATCCCCCCCGGCAAATCGCACCCTGCTGGTCACCTAGAGCCTGTCAGACTGCTGATTAAAAAAATCTATTTGGTGTTTCATTTAGTTTACTTTTTGTAAGTGTTGGTAAATGCCAGAAATTAAAATTCTGCTGTTAAACTTCCACAGCACGTAGCTTCATTATTTTAACTGTTGGACCAAGATTACCTACTTTAAGTATTGCTTTCATAAAGTTTGTATTGAATTTAACTCCTAAAATGTTTGTGTCCTCTTTTATAGCTGTTATTTTGCAATCTATTCATTTATAATATATTTCTATACTAATCTTTAAAATACTCAAATTTACACAAAAGTGTACATTTTTATCTATTTTGAGTTATTCAATTAATGCCCTTTTAACAAATATTCTTTTGCTCTTGATTATATCATTTATTGTATGGCTATTTTTTTACTTTTACTCTATGAAAAACTTATGTTGAAGTAGTGCTAATCCTCACACACTCCACACACTTCTGGTTCTTAATCTAATAAATTATAGGACTGCTGATTGTTTTGTAATTAAAAAAAAATCTTCTTTTTTTTAATTTTCTAGACATTTGAAAGAGTGGCATCATTTTTTAGTATTATGTTGCCTAATTTATAATCTATATTATTAATAGTTTCATATGTTTTAGTATGTATGAGGTTGAATAATCATGGATTAACACCTTAACTATTTTAAAAATATATGGTGATCTCCCCATAATCTGAAGAATACTGCACAATTCTCCAGCTGATAATTATTAATAGTACTAATGCCAATAAATGAACCACCTCCTTTACTTCAGATATGATGGAAATAGTTCAAAAGAAGAAGATAAAAAGATTGTCTGACTGACAAACACATCAAACTGATCGTAGAGTTTTTGTTGTTCATATAGAGTCAAAATTCACCTCATTATAAATAGAATAATAGTTTCAGGGGCAAATGACATGTGAGTGGCATTGAAAAGTTAAAGAATGAGATGACAAGAAAATATCACATCGGGAACATTTTTCTTTACCTTACCATAGTAATAGTACCTGAAGGTTAATAGAAGGAGAGCTTTGAAGAATGATGTAAAAAAAGAGCAATAAATGGCCTTGCTCGTCATTTCCACAGCAATAAGATTCAACTCAAGTAATGAAATGCTAACATTTACAGTTTTATTACCACTTGGTTCCAATGGAATCAACCTTTCCACCACTACTGTTTTCCTCTGGTTGCAACCATGAGGATTTTTCATTTTCCATGGAGTTTTCAGTCACATAACAATATTTAGGATAAAAAGTCAAACAGATAATTTAATATGAGATAATTTGATTTGGAGCAGCCTATCCACAGATGTTTTGCTCAGAATATAGAAATAATGTAAGATAACATTTATCCCATTGGAATGTTTCTTCTTTCCAAGCTCTTTTTTTGAAAGCAAAGCTTTAAAAACATGCATATGTTCGATCTACATTTTCAGGGTTTCTTTTATTCCTTCAAAACAGAACAGCAATATGTCACAGTGACTTGACAGCCTGTAATTTTAGTAATAGTACATACAGTGTGTATCACCATTTAGCCGCCTATTCCTCTTGATTGCTCCCTGAGCCATATGTTCACAAGTGAACCAGGCAGACTCTCTGATTGTCCATTTCTGAAATCACCCAGAGTTTTAAGGGTACAGTGTAATATATCGCTGCTACAAGTTAAGGTTTTCCTACTGTATATGAGATGATCTGTGTTGGGGGAGTGACAACAGGGAGTGTTTCCCAGTTTTTAACTGATCTATCACTCAATTTTTTGGCAAGCATTTTAAAAAAAGGTGAATCATCTACTTATGCTCTTTTTTTAATCGCAGTTTCCTTTCGGAGCCTGAATAATTCTCTCATCAAATCATCAGTTTGCACATTTCTCTTATCATATATCAGCCATAATCGCTTTAGTCGCTGCTGTAGAGGACTTAGTTTGACTTCACGCTGTTGCCTTCCCCTGCACTTGTCTTGGCCCTGTGGAGTCTTTGTTGCAAGAATAAACTGAGAACTTTACAGCTGAAGAAGAAGTGAATGTTAGTTCATGTGCAAATCGATTGGACGATTCAGGCATGCTAGTGTTGCTAACAGCAGGTGAATCAATCAATCAAAGTTGTGAGCCTGGCTGCCCAAGCTCCATAATGCAAGGAGGTTACAGATTCAGCTGATAATTCTCCAGAACTGCATTACAGTGAGTTTCCAGCTTCACATCACATATGATACATCTTACAGCCGACTGAGGCTCTCTGCCTGAAGGGTTCTGAATCGTTAGAAACTGAGAACTGTGCTTTGGTCTTATTGACTGCTGTGTGATGAGTGTCTGCCACTAATAAACACAGCCTTTCCACAGACACTGTCTGGGTTGTGCTGAGGCTGCACTCTAAAAAATGAAAAGATGCAGGATGCCTTACGTATTTTATTGAAGGGTTGGTAACAAAGCAGCTCTTTAAAAAAAAGAAACATTTCTCTGTTTTAACCACTCCTTAAGATTTTTAAAATACACCCTTGGATTATATAGAAAGAAAGAGAGATTTATATTTTTACAAATTTTCTCCAATTTCAGATCAAACATTTGAACTAGTGGTGGGCAAATGCAGTCCAGGCTCATTCAAAAACAAAACAACCCCCCCCCCCCCAAAAAACGAATAAAATAAAATTTTGGGTTTAAATTTAACTCACCAAGTTACACACTGAATACAACGGCTACTTCGCATTTTAAATAAACTCATCTTTTATAACTTGAACCAGTGGATGATGCAAGGCGTGGCTGCAGCAGGGTGCCCATGTACCATGATTGTTGGTTCTCACAGCAGCCCTCCAGAATCTGAACTCTGCCTCAAGTCCTCCCCTCTTCTCCCTCTGACTGTTTCTCTTTGATTTCTATGTATAACCTAATTTAAAGTACAGCAGTGGGTGTATATGTGTGGGTGTGTGGTTATCTTATTCTCAAAGTTGAAAGAAGCTAGCTGAGATGTTTCTGGAACTTTTCCTTTTAAAGTTTTTTTGACTCCACCTCAGAACAGTGTGAGGTTTCCCTCTTGGACCTGACCTTTGACTCCTTCTCACAAAAGCGGATAACAATAAAGAATGGATGAAGGTTTTTTTAGATACTGTCTCTGGTTTGAAAAGGAATACAGTGATTCTAGTTGTATTGTGACTTTTTCAGTTTTAACATATAAGTTGCTATTTTTAAATTGTCTAAAAAACAGCATCAAAGTAAGCTTTATCACCTATACTGTGATTTAGAACATAGTTTAAAAATTAAAGTTAAAAAAGTGTTTACTATGTCACTTTGAGATGTTAAATATCTAATCAACATCTGGGACATATTCCCAACCTGTGGAAGGAAAGACAATTGGAAAAAAAAAGTGTTGCACAGTCGGAGGCGCAGCTGCTTGAACAGTCCACAATACACATATACCTTAAGAGGTCAACGACTCTTCAGACCTGATTTTTTTCAAGCAGCTCATTTCCTGACCCATTCCAAGCCCTCAGTCCTTTGCCATCTCCTTCAACATGCCACCACTGTTTATTCCAGGTTCACTTGTGCTTTCATACATTTTAGGAGATATGCAACATCAGCCGGGGCTTCCTGTGTAGGAATTTAACAAGGCACCACAACAAGTGGTTCTTGGCTGCTCTCTGTTCCAACTCTGTTCACTGAGCTCATCAAGCAAACCTCTGTGTGCATGCAGAAAAACCTCTGCTGGAAAACTGCCTGGGGGGGGGGGTGGGTGTCGTGCTCTGCATCTTGATCAGCTTTTGTTTCTTGAAGTGATCGAGCAAGCACACTGAGTTGGAAGAGAAGATACTGTTTGAATGTGTTAATAGAGACAGAGGGACAAAAAAAAGAAAAAAGAAAAAGCAGTGAAACTAGTAGGCCTATATAAAGAAAAGGTTTTACATTGTGTGATTTGTGTTTGATGCATTTTTAGCTGAAATGTGTTTCTCTTTCATTCAGTAAAGTCACTGGAGGTGGGTGGAGAAGCCTGAAATTGAGCTCACGTAATAAAAGCGTTCAGCCTTCAAAATGTTCGATTTCCAACACAAATGTAAAAAGCACACTGTGCTAAAACGATTTGGAGGAGCACAGTAAATGTAATTGAGTAAATGTGACTAGCTACAGTCCAACTTTACTTCTTATACAGGTAAGTTATGAAAGGAAAAAAACATCCAAAAACCTGCAGCATTTATCAAGCTGTGGAGAAGAAACCTCTGATCCCTGGAGGATATCTATTGATTCCCAAGATACATGAATTACAATGCCTAGAAAAAAAAATAATACATCTCTAAACCATAGAATGGATTTTTATTGTTTTTATATTGTAGCAATAGCAAGATGTGCAGAATGACATAACATACAAAACACTTTTTTTGTTTTATTTATAAAAGTCTATTTGTGAGAAGCATACAAATTATTTTGTTATTACTGTGACATTTTTCCAATCATTTCCCAGGTTATGAGTTGGGAGCTTACATGACACCTAGCATGGCATCCCTTGGGTTATGAGTCCCTTTATGGGGGAGCTTCATGTTCATGTTAATTAGGCTAAAACCTTGTTTGTCTTCGCCAATGCTTGACCCTGTAGCCAAGCCAAGGGTCTGACCTGACCTGGCAACATGAGATCTTTCTGGTCAAGTTTATGTGGTGCTTTGACAGTAAGATCCTCAATAAATCTTTAATCTGGTCTCTCACCTCAGGTCAGTTCTGGATAGGAATTAAGTAGTAAAGCATTAAAGCGGCACTCAAATCGCTCCATCACATCAAGGTAGTGACCCTGCAGACAGAACCCCTGATCTGAGTTCTGACTAAGAGTCCTGGCCTCAAGTGGAGGAACTCAAATACCAGAGGTGCCTTTCTCATTAATGGTGAAGCAGAGTGATGGATGGCCAGATTCAGAGCTGGTCTTTAGTAAGCTCCTTCCCCTTCCTAGTAAGCTGCTTCGCTGGTTTGTCCTGTGATGAAAAAGCTGAGTTTTATCATAATTTTGTCCTTACTGCATAGTCTCCTATTCTTATTTAGTTATATTAAAAAAAATGTGTATCTGTATACTCCCATTTATGTTTCAATTGGGGCTTAAGCATGTGATTTTTTGGTTATTTCTATTCTAATCTATTCTAATTCCTGCATGCATTTGTCAAAGTGCTACAGAAACATCTAAAACTGTTTATAGACATGAGGCCTACCAAACACGGTGCTGTAAGTTATACCCAAAGACATTTATCATTGAGCAAAATAACCTTGTGGCATAAACAATGTTTGTACAAAGCCAACAGTGTTTTAAAGTCTAAGGAAGTTTAATTCAAAGAAAATGCTCTACTGGACCACCCATAATCCACTATAGACAAAAAGCTAGACCTTCTATCCTTGTAAATTCTCTTCTTCATATTTGGTAAGTAGATGAGCCTCCTAAGCGCGGCTGCTGTCTGGTGGGAGTCCAGTACCAAGGCAAGTGGAAAACCTAGGTGATAGTTAATTACAATTTTTTAGCATTACCTGATAGTTACCAGCATTTTATTTTTACAGCTTTACTTTGTATTTAACTAGATTTTGATGGAAACTTACCTTGGATCTTAAAAACTGTAAAATCTACTGCTGATTTACTGCAGAGCGCTACCACTGTTATTCATGTCATTGTAATGCTAAGCAATAGATACAAACCAAATGGAAGTCCGGTTATCTGCAAACACTTCAGAGAAATATGAAACAAATTAATTATATGGCCCCAACAAAAGGTTTTGGGGCGTGATCAGGTGCACATAAATTAACCACAAAGAGTTCTACTTGCTTTGTTTTTTTTAAAAAACAAATTCCAAGTCTTTTTTTTCTCCTGGTACAATGATATGCAATCCTCCCTTCATTATAGTTATGCCACCAGTACTGGTGAAGACCTGACAAGAGTTCAGTTGAAATCAGTCCATCACTCTAATTAACAGACTGTAAATCCTATATGAAAAACGGAATAGATCTACCTGAAATCAGAGTCTTGTGTCAGCAGTGATTGGATCCAAAAGTAGAATAGTTTGCAGCCATCACTGATTTGCATCAAAATAGCTTCATGCAGTTGAAAATTGCTGCAAAGATCATTGTCGAAAGAGCAGCTTTCTAAAGCAGAAAACTATGAGCAAGGCTTAGTTGCTGCAAAAAAAAAAAAAAAAAAAGAAAAACCTTTTTTTTGAAAGAATCTAGGAAGTTCTAAGACTGGGCAATAAGAAGTCCTCTCAGATTCCCAGGTGGCTGTGGCTCTGTCTGAATTCCCAATAAGAAACTTCTTCTTTAAAAAGGTGGGTAGGTTTATGATTCTGCTCAAGAGCACTGCCATGGATAAAGAGTGGGATAAACCTCTTCTAAACACAGATCCTCAGGAGGAGAGTTTATTTTCTGAGAAGAAGACTTTAAAAGCTGTCAGAAAAGCTCTCATGACCAGCTGTTGGTTTAGTCTGACATGAATTTTAATCTTTGCCAATTGAAAAGCTGGTGAATCAAAATTAAATTCAACTTGTCATCTAACAGGCTAGTTCAGTGAAGGGTCACCTTCACTGAATCATCCTAGAGCATCAAAAGCTGAGAATTGTTATTATCATTATGACATTTGCACTCTTAGCTTGGATCCACACATGATACACAGATATAATATAATCACTTAAGGAGAATATAAAACACTTGTGAAGTTAGAGCACATCTAGTCTATGACATGTGCTGATGATCTGTTTGATGCACAGCAGGGGTATTTGTGTGTGTGATGTTCTGTCTGAAGAGGAGAAGCATGTGCATCTCTCTAATCCAAAGACTTTCGTGAAAAGATTCCCAAACATGTTGCCTGTCAAAGTCAGACAATGTTTTAAACCTGCTCACAGCAAAGCAACATTTTCCCAACATTCCCCAACATTTGTAACAGAGGGTGCTGTTAAATATCTTAACAATAATCAGGTGCTAAAGCAGTGCAAACCAATTCCTGCTGAACATGATGGGGAAACAGGAGTTGGTAGGATTACTACTATTTGCTTAGTGGATATAGAAAAGCAAATACAGTAAATTGCAGCTGAAAAATATGTTTAAAACCAGAGCTAATGCAAAATAAGGTACAGTTTTAATAGATACTATTTTGCTTTGAAATTTTTAATAAAGACAAATCACTGCCATCAAATCACAGCTAGTCTTAGTTTAATTTTAAATGAGGTAAATCTTTTTCTTATAAAAAAAAATAAATAAATACAAATATAAATAAATAAATAAAATAAATGGCATGTTTATGAGGAAAGCTTGAGTGACTAACTATAAAATCAAATGTTTCGCTTTAAATCACAGAAATACAAAGACGCTGACCTTTCCTTGGGAGGCTGTGTGCTGGACATGTGGCCACAGAGAACCACCAGGCAGCTCATTAACGGCCTCACACAAGCTCTGCAAAAGATGGAAGAGAATCTTTTATCTAAAATTGGTTTAGTAAACAACATAGAAAAAGAGAAATAAGGTCAGTACTGTCAGTGAGAATATAAAAATCAAAATCCTCCCTGAGCTTTGGGGACAAGATAAACTAGTTTTACCAAACAGAGTCACCCCTCTAGGGCAAAACCAAAAGAGTTTATCAAAACTAAATTGGTTTATTACTTGAGAGAAATTCACACAGGAAGATTTGCTTCATGGAGTAAGTAATAAGGAAAAAAAATAAACTTGATTAAAGTGAAAACATCTGCCTTTTTGTATCTTGCAACAATCTCAGTAATCTTCAGCAGATCCACACATCATCCATTAACACAAAAAGAGATTATTACATTGACTGACTGCTGTTAGGACCAACTACAGATCGAAACCAAGCAGGTATATTGTTAGCATTCTGCCAGCATATGCTCATCCAGAGAGACTGATAGATTATTAAAAAAAAAGCAATATGAGGCTTATAATGTATTCGCTACAGCAGGAAGTGTTCTTGTCATTTCAAGTAACAATCTGTAATACAAAAAGTCTACCTAAAACACTTGTGACATCCCGCAGAGCAAATTCATGTGCTGCCAAAATCAGGGAACATTTTTCCCACATGGGGAGTGGCAAAAACAATTTGTCACTGACACTGATGGTGTCAGTGTTGTGACATTACTCCTACCCTTATTAGTTCTTGCTTTTGACAACTTGTCTGGTAGGATTACTGCTTAAAAGAAGTGCAAAAGCAATTAAAATTAAGCAATACTTAAAAAATGTATTGTTTATTTCCCTTGATGACAATTCTCGACAAAATACTGCACCTGAATTACAGCAAGATGGTGCTCACTTTCATTTAAAAGTGGTTATCAAACTATCATTATTTGAAATACCTGTCTGTAGCCTGAGAATGCACAAATCTTGAGAGAATTAGATACCGCAAATCAACATCAGCCTTTACACTTTAAGAAGCAGATAATTAGTAGAACAAAATGGATGATTATGCATCTGTATCCACAGCGGATGAGGGTCTATTTTTTTAATCAGAAACAAGACGTTTCCCTGAGAAAAAGAGCCTTTCAAGAATGCATGAAAGGAACATACATCTATTAGCACAGCAAAGAATGAAAAGACTACTTACTATTTATAAGGATCTTTACAGGAAAAGTGAATCAGACTGAGGACAGATTTCTCTTCCAAATTTACAACAGTCCCTTTAGTTAGAAAAACTTTACCTCCAGGATTCGTAAACAGTAGGGACAGGAAAAACTCAGAGCTAAATGATGAATGCATATAACAACTCATGCTACTGTAATGGCAGACAGCTCTGCTAGGATCAACAGCCAGACCATTGAGGTATTGGTTGTAGGTTTGTGTAAATTTTCTTGGGTAAGAGAAAGACCCATATCGCTGTATTTTACATTTTTATGTGTCCTTTCTCTGTACAAAACATTTGCTGATGGCGATGGACTGTCTTATTTAAATAAATCACAGCTAAATGGAAATAGACCAATTTTCTATGGTGCTATAGTAGTTATACAGACCATTCAAAGCACTTTGCACTGGAGCCACACCAAATAATTCCTGCACACAAATTGGCACATACAGCAATATGCAAACTGGAAGGAGACTTTTAGTGAAGTAATTTGTCTGTAAACACACCAACAAATGTAACAAGCCAGCTATAATTAAACAAACAATCTATGCTTCATGTTGACGACAATAATTAACTGCAGCAACCACCCATTTTAGGGTGCAATTGAAAAACAGATTGGATATCATTCCAGAGGTTCATTAATGTCTCTCTTATCTACTATAGGTGTAGCATCAGGTCAAAGCGCCTCTTTAGAGCAAAAACAACTAGTGAAAACATATTTGATGGAAAAGGGTGTCCTTGAACTACTGATTCTGATATATGGCCGATATGATATTGTGAGATTCTAGCTGGTTGATGCTAATTATGCTAACCTTCAGGCCTAAATACAATTGTGAATTAAAATGAGCAAAACAAACAAAAAACTTTTTTTTTGAAAAAGTAGCCTCTAAAAATCTCCAGCTTCAAAAATATTTTGAATGTAATGTATCTCTTGTTTCCACCTCTGGCTGCTTTTGATAACATCAGGAGATTTAACATTGAACAAATATAGGTGGTTTAAATACTTGACAAAAATGCAGAACACAATATGAAGTCTAATTACATTCACATCAAAATGAGACAACTCTTGTCAGCAAACCAAAAATCTAGGCCTGCATTATGCTTCAGTAACAAGTTCTTGAAATTGGGCTTCATTATGTAAAACACCAAAACTGAATTGTACATCCCTGCAGGAGAATCCACTCACAATAATCAACGCACAACACATCAGTGAGTCTCAGAGACGCACAAGAGAGCTATGTATGTCAAACCGTAGAGCTTAGGATAAAAGGCCTGTCTCAAGAGCTACTCCACAGACTTCCAGGAAGATTAGAGAAAGGGTCGAATTAGTTTACAGATTTCTGTGATGATGGCATCCCTTTGTGTCATTTCAAATGGCCTCTGATGCTACAACAAATTTGATTTATCTTTCAAGTTAATGAAGGTTTTACTCATTTATATAGCATGAACTTTTGGCTCAAATTAGTGACTGCATGGCTTATATGATAAACAATACAAGTATATTCACTTGCAGCCAAATTCATTAGACTTATTCAGACAGATTATTTCTGAGCAATCCTGTGATGTTTATTCATCTGAGCTTTGGGGGGCACAGTGCTGAGCTGATTCTTAATAGCACTTTCTCAGTTGATATATGTTCCTGTACGTTCCAAATATCTAACATTTAAATCACAGAGGCATCTGCATCCTCCACACAGCAGTCATGCTTTCACTGTAATGATATGGAGATTGCTTTTCTCTTTGAAGCATTTGTAAGGTGTGTTATCCACAGACTGCCTGGCTGTCAGCACTAACATATTCCTGATCTATATTAATTAAGGGGATTTAGTTTGATTTCAGACATTATTTAATGTGGCAAGCAATTTGAAAACAATGAAAAGGGAGGTTTTTAACAGCCTGATAGACATCTTTACAGTCAGGTCCTTGTTTCTTTTTATAGAACACTTTCATTGTCAGTATTAATGAGGTGTACTGTATCTGTATATAATCCAGGCTATGGTAACTATACATTTTATTCAGATGATGATGCAAAAAATGTAGAAAGATTAAAGAATTGGGGCTACATTACAAAAGGAATAATAAGTCCCTCTTTGAAACTCTACCTTAACATGGTGGTAGGGTTTAAGTGACACTGTGATCCCAGAGGCTATGTTGTAAGGGGCTTAAATGCCCCAGGTAGGGTCTCATGAGGAAAACAGGCTCTGGGTTATGGGTCAGACAAAGAGCAGTTTGAAAAGCCCCCATGAAGGCAAAGAAATTGAGGCCTGGAGACAGGTATGGTGGAGCCGGGACCCGATCCTAGAGCCAAGCCTTGGCTTGGGTTTCGTTGGTGGTTGGCTTCTTCCTCATGGGACCCCGCCAGCCCCAGCCTGAAGGAGTCACACAAAGCAATCCCCCAGTGGGCCCACCAACTGCAGGGGGAACCATGAGGGTCAATGCAGAGAAGACTGGGCAGCGGGTGAATGGATGAGCGGAGTTGTCCACCGATCACAACCTGGTGGTGAGCTGGATACACCAGAAGAGCCAGAAGCCCAACAGACACAGCAGGCCAGAGAGAGTAGTTAAGGTCTGCTGGGAACCCTCATCAGGGACATGTTCAATTTCCACCTCAGGGAGAGCTTCTCACAGATTCCGAGAGGAGAGATGGAGTCTGAGTGTGCCATGTTCTCTGCCTCCATTGATGATGTGGCCACCCGTAGCAGTGGCCGTAAGCCTGTTGTAGCTGCAATCCCAGTGCTGGTGGTGCCGTCAAACTGAAGAAGTACTACCGTATCAAGCCCGATTGGCTTGCGGGAATCCTGAAGCAGCAAGCAGGTATCATAAGGCCAAGTGTGTTGCTGCTCGAGCAGTTGCCGAGGCAAAAACTCAGGCCTTGAAGGAGTTTGGAGAGGCCATGGAGAAAAACTATCTGCTGGGCTCAAAGCAATACTGACAAACCATCCGGCACCTGCAGAGGGGGAAGCAGTGCAGTTGGAGTGGAGAACTGCTGACCTTGAGGATCAGTCTACGACATAATTGGCCAAAATGAGCTTTCTCCACTGGGTGGCTGGCACTCCCTTAGAGATTGAATGAGGAGCTCGGTCATTCGGGAGCGGCTTGAAGTAGACCTGCTTCTCTTCCTCATCGAGAGGAATCAACTGAGGTAGTTTGGACATCATTTTTGGACACACCCTGATGCCTCCCTCAGGAAGGGTTCTAGACACATCCCACTCGAAGGAGGCCCAGGGAACGACCCAAGGGAGAGGGATTATTTCTCTTAGCTGGCCTTTGGACCTTCTTGGACTCCTCCAAGGAGGTATCTGGGGAGCGGAAGGTCTGGAAGTCTCTCCTGAGACTGCTACATGGTCCTGGATGTAGTGGTAGATGACAACAACGGCAATTTGACTGTAATTCAGGTCTCTATTCAATTCAATTCAAAAATACTTTTTTATTCCAAAGGGAAATTAAATCTTGTAGTGACTTGTGTTTTCTATTAACCAGTTCTTGTAGATGTTTATAGCTGTAGGCAGGAAGGATCTTCTGTAGCAGTCTGTCTTGCAGTAGATCTGCAGAAGCCTCTTACTGAAGAAACTGTTTAAAAAATCTTCTGAAGAGGATGCTTACTCTTGTCCATAATCTTCTTAGTGAATAATTCTCCTTTGTGAAAAAAAAAGGTTTTAGAGGAGTTTCTAGAACAGTCGGTCTTCTTAATTAGCTTGTTAAGCTTTTTTTTGCTGAAGTATAAGGTCAAAAATCAACTAAATTTTTCCCAAGACATCCATTCAATAAGTCTTGATTTTTATACAGTTCAACAAGATTTGGGGGTGGTTCGCCTCTGTCTTTCCACAAACTCTCCAACAATTAAATGCATTGGAATATTTATAAAACTGTCATTTTGGAGTTTTAAGGAAACATATTACTTTGAAGAGAAGGTTGAGGCAGCGGATTCATACATATTATCCCATTGTTCTTGTGGTATTTTAATTTCTAACTCTTGTCCTATCTTTTCTTAACATAATATGTTGACAACCGTTTGGTACTCAACAGACGCTAATAAAGCTTAGAATATTATTTACATTTCTAAACATATTAATTGAATTCAGTTTGCATATTTTTAACAGAGGTCTGTTGTCACAACAATAACTATTCTTACATACATATATTCTTAGAAATAGAGCAGCAGCCAGGGCTTTGATAGTAAATGCATTGCTCAAGTTTTTCTTTTTGACACTGTTCTCATTCCAGCAATTAAAATTAGATTTGTTATGAAGGCTATTTTTCTGTCTGTATGTATCTTGCCCTGGAATAAACGACACTGACATCTTGCTTCAGCTTACGCCTAGAAGTTTAATTTTCAAAACTGTTGGTGGTCCAAATATTTTAGGCTTGAGATGAAAAGAAAACAAAAAAATATTGTTTGATTGAAAAATTATAATTTTGTTAAACTGATGGGATTTCCATTTAAACTGTGAAGTACATGCATAAGAAATTTGAAGATGAGATGAAAGGCATAACTGAAAGGCTGAATGGACACCTGACATGAAAGACAACTCCATACTTCTTACCTAAACTGGACTTTGTTGTACGTATGTCTTTCATGTTAAATTACAAAGAAGTAAGTATGTGATGCAACACAATACAATGTTGCTTGAACAATACTGAAAATTTTAATACGTTTGTGGTTTTTACTGCAGGTTTTTCTGTGCTTGTTACCAAAAGTCGACATTTTATGTGAAAACCGAGTACATTGTTATCAAGGTTATGTATCAGTATAATGTGATTCTTTTCCAAGATAATGTCTTGACTTAATAAGTATATTTTTATTGTTAGAATTGGTGTACGATGTACTATCAACCTATTTTGATCACATGCAAGGGGGTGTACAAAAGATTTTGTTTTATGGCAGATTTCTTCCTCTGTTGTTGCTTTCATAAAACTTTGATGCTTTAGAACAACAAAATATTATTATACCAGAGAGAGATAACATGAGTAAGTAAAAGGCATTTTTTTTTCTTAAACACTTGTAGCTTTTTTTGATGTTTTGTTAGGGAAACAAGCTACCTAACATTCTTTGTAAAAGCAATTTCCCTATAAATCTAATAACAGGTTGTCCCACCATTGCAACAGCTGCAATGAAAAAAAAAATGTGAAAACTAGCATTGATTTTTTTCAGATTTCTTTGAGGGAATTTTGGTCCACTTCTCGTTGGAGGAAAGTCTTATTTTCAGACACATTATAGACTTCTAGAGCATTAACAGTCAGTTTGAGTTGAAATTACTGAAATTATATTAGATTTTGAATTAACACATTGATTATGTTTCAGTTTTTATTTATATTTTACTGCTCCTGCAAATTCAATGCCATGAATAACAGAGCTATAAAAAGTATTCAAAGGCTTCAGTCTTTAATCCACTGTACTGTATAGCCTCCTGTCTGAAGACAGATAAAAGTAGAGCAAGTCAGTCGTTTTTTTTTCTGTTCTCTCTACAAACAAAGTGAGCAAAAAGAAAATTGAATACATTTTTTTTTGCATTGTACTGTTTTTTTAAGAGCCTATACGTTTGTTTTACTTGAGTTCATTTGGTCCTTTCATTTTCTCCAGTATCTTTTTTTACACAGATATCTGAAGTTTTACTTAACTTACTAAAAGTAAAAGTAAAGTAAGAAGGTTACTGATCTGATTTTAATATCCATGAAGAGGTGGGCTTTCTGGTGCGTTTTACGTTATCTTCTATGGCGTAACCCAAATACATTGCAGATTAAATTCATGAACTGATGGAGGGATTTTTTTTCAGGCTCCCTAACTGAAAGTAGTCCATGCTCTGAAACAAAGCAGACACAGACTACACTTTTACAGCCATTTGACTCCAAGTGTAATGTTTCTTCTCTGCAATCTTGAGTTAGTTGTGCATCACATATAACAAGGTCAACATATTCTTTACTTCAACTGTATTTTATCTTCTTGAAGTGCTGAATCAAAGCTTTTTTTGGCAAATTTTGTACGGGCTTTTGTGTTTGGGTAATAAGGATTTTGCACGTGGCCTTTTAACTTTCCAATGTAAATGTTTGTCTTTTTTTCCTCATGGGTTCCAGAACTTTTTTATCCGGTACTATAGGGGTAATCGTTTTAGAATCCATCATTTTATCAGTCAGCTTTCGTTAAAGGCAGATGTCCTACAACTATTTATAATAAGAGGGAAAAAAGAACATTACAACTCAAGAAGGGAAGATAAATTGTTTTATTCGTACATACTGACTGTTGAAAGATGTCATGAAATTATGCATTGAGGGTTATTGGAAAGTAAACATATACATTTCTGAGTTTTGAAATAAAAAAAGTTCCTAGAATTTGGAACTTTAAAACTGAGAAGAATTTTAAGTTGTTTTAAGCTTTTTGTCAGACAACAACAACTGAAATGGCTGCCTTGCATTCAAACTGGTAATAGCCACAGCATTAGCTTTTCAAAAGGATTGTCAGCAAGTTTGGATGTGGCTTATGAAATTGAACAAAGCTTACCACAACAACCGCAGCTTATTGAGTTTTATTTTTGTACAAAGAGCCACATTAGTTTTAATAGTTTTATTTTGTTTTGTGAACAAATACTTCCACAACATCATATGATCTTTCTCAATTAAAATTTCCTTTTATATAATGTATTAAATGATCAGAAAACTCTAAATTTTAAATAACGAGGTGAAATATATAAGTATTAAACACTTTTTCACAGCACTGATAAAAAAAAACGTTAATACAACAAAAGAAAGTGTTGTAGAATTAATTATTTTTGTCCCAATTGGACTTTAAAACTTTCTTAAATGGGCGTGCAGGTGGCGCAGTGGTTAGCGCGCATGACCCATGTACGGAGGCCTTAGTCCTCGACGCGGGCGACCCAG
>JAUZNJ010029275.1:0-15519 GCA_034780135.1 Jordanella pulchra | reverse complement strand
GTCTTCTACATGCTTTGCAAGTGGAAAACCTGAAAAATCAACAGTGTATCAAATACTTGTTCTCCCCACTGTAGACTCTACTTATTGATGACTTAAAGGCAAATGATTGCACTGGATTTCATTAAAGGACAGACAGAAAGCTTAATACAAATGCCTGTTTTTAGATTTCGATTTGTTAAAAAAAAAAATAAAAAATCCTTTCTGATTTCTGATTCATATTTATCTGCAACTTTTTCTTGGTCATTAAATTTCCACATGGTATTAAGAAGGCCAAACAGTTTCCAGAGGAGATGCATCAATCTTTTTAATAAGAAACAAGAAGCTGACAAACAATAAGAGGCACAAACATTACATGTTGTTTAACAGGCATAAAGAAACAGACAATAAAAAAAAGCTATGCATTACATAAAAATAAAAACATGCCTTAATAAAAAAAACTATGTGCAAAATATGCCTAAAAAGTACAAAAACAATACTGCTGTAGTGCGAGTTAAAAGCATAAAGAACAAAGATAAAACAGCATTTTTTAGATTGCAGCTTGAAGCCAAGCTATCCAGTGTTCCTCTAGTCTGAGCACATCAGTTAGATCAAGCATAAATTATACTTTTCACGCTTTATTTCTCTGGGTTTAAAAATGCAATCCTTCATTCTCTTGTGTGAAAAACCAATAAATAAATGCACACAGCTCGAGTTGGATTGAATTTGTTTTGCTTTAAAAGTAAAATAAAAAAGATTTTAAGTTTCTGCATCTTTGCAGCAAGGAAATGGTTTAAAGTGGTCATAAAGAAACAAAACTCTGCATTCATTTAGACCATTTTTGATGTTATTTCATGCTTGTGTTTCCGTTTCTATTCTGCATGGACTATTACAACTAAAGCTACTGAAGGAGGTCAACCCTTCGGTTTACACCTTGCTTTAGATAAACCCTGCCACACTTCTTTTAATTGATGCAGTCAAATATGTGCAAACGTTAGTGGAGGTTTATAAGACGGCTACGATATTAAGAGCTAGAGGAACCGAACCATGTTAAACCAAAAGAGGCCAATTTTTCTGTTATTTTGAGTCACTTTTAGGTAGTAATGCTATTACATAGTTAAAACATGCAAATCTGAAACCACGTGTGTCCCTTTGTTGTGTCAATTATTTTCAACGACAATGAGAACAAGGAAGACATGTTTATAAAAATGAATAATAAATAAAATGACTAATAAAAAAAAAAAGGTGATTTGAAATTCTGTATTGATTGGATGTTTTAGTCTTTACCTTAAGTAAATAATGTATAAGACATTTGGTCACTTTCTAAAGAACTACAAGAAGTTCAGTCATGACAACTTAGATCGAAGCAGTAAAGAGACGGGCATGCATGATGATGAGAAATGAATGTGGGATGAGTCAGTCTAGGAGTACTGGTAGAACGGCTGTTCATCCGGTCTGAAGCCATAAGCCGTGGCTGGTCGTCCCGTCGTTGATCCGCTCTGGTCAAAGACATCATTGACATCTCTGAAACAGAAAGACCAATTATAAAGAGATCAACTTCTAATAAACATGATGAGCAAAGTTCATAAGACTCTTATCTGCACAAAGGTATATGACAAAGATTAGATTCCTGAAGACATTTGTCGTTTTCTGCCACTTTGCATGGAGCACAGCAGCTTAATAAAGCTCTGAATCAGGACTGAACTCTAAAGCCCACATGGAAACTAGAACATAGATTAAAAATAATAACACTAAAAAAAAAAGGAACCTGAAGCTGGTTCCTGATGTTATTCTCCACTGATAGATATACAGCTGTGATAATAGACACACTTTGACAGATTGGTCTAATAATAAGAAATGAATCTGTAGCTCACAGATTTTAACCAAAGCTACTCATCCAGTGAACACATTTCACTCCGAATCAGACTGAAAGATGATCTAAAACAGGAAGTTTATGAACCATGTTCTGCTCTGACTGATTGGTGTTTGTAAGATAGGATGGAGCGCCCCCTCCTGGCGTATATTGACTCACCCCGCAAGGTGTGAGTCTCCATTCTGAGGCTGCAGGTCGCTGAAGAAATCTGGACTGGCTGAGCCGTCTCCTGGAGTTATTCCGTCTATGATTGCAAGGATATGAGAGCAGATTCAAAAGGAGCATGAAGAGACTGGATCCTGGTTCCAGTGATGCTTTGTTGTGGGTTAGAACCCACCGCACCTGCGCTGTAGAACAGATCCGTCCGCTCGTTGTCGTTATCATAGAGATACGGCTCGGCCTCATCGACCTGTCGACTCTCGACCATCTCCAGCCATTGGTTGTTATGGAAGCGAAATTTCTCTGACTGGATCTTCCTCCCCCACTCCTCGTCATACTCCTAGCAGATAAAGGGAAAAAAAATTCAAACTTTTAAGAGACGGGGTCATTATTATTCTTGATTTTACTTTGAAATATATCGTGAACAGACTTACAGCGATGATGTCCAGCGTGTTGTCACACACTTTCCTAATCTCTGTGTTCTTGTCGTGCATTAGATCAATCAGGTAAGCCGGAGCCTCTAGAAGAAAGGTTAAAGAAAAGACCCCCAGAAACCAAAATAAACTTCAAAAAAAAAAAAATCCTCTGCATTTAGGTTTGTTGCAAAGAAATCTGGGAAAAGGATACGGGTGTCTTTGATGATGACGTCTCTGGTTGCCTGGTGAAACACCATCTGGTAGAAGACGTACACGATCTGACACACAAACTCGTCGTCCTCCTGCCGTGCTGCAGAAAATAAAACATCTGTAATACCTCCAAAAATGAACCATCTGCAGTGGCTCTCAGAAGGATAAACATTTCTGTTCATATTGAATCTTTTTGTAGAAAAAAAAAACAAAGCGTGTAAAATAAAAAAGTATACTGAAACAACCATATAGCATAAGTGTGAATATGTTTAACCTAATACTAAAATTATTAGCTAAATTAGCTGCTGGTTTTATTTAATTTAGTTTTAGCTTTATGGAGTTAACTATAGTGTTTCTGGCTAACCTGAAGCACAATTCGACTGTTTCTTTAAGAGTTTTGGTTATCTATATCCTGTGGTTAAAGCCTTAGTTTGCAGAGAGATTTAAAAGCATCAAAATGATCTTCCCGTAAAGATCCAAGCTTTGCTAAAATGCGTCTCATGTAAAAGAAGTGGAGCTTTGAACGCAGGGATTCACACTGATGTAAGGCGCTGACAGTATCATTAAGATGATTTTGTCATTGTGAATAGAAAGACTGAGCTGAACACTTCTTTTAGAAATCTGAATATGAAAATAGGTTAAATTCAGCCTGAGTAGAAGGACAGGCTGGAGTCGTGACTTCATCCATATCCGTGGCACCAGACGTCCTCCTATTCTGATAGACTGGGGGTGCTTTTATTTTAAACTAATATTGCAAAGATAAGATTAGTGATTCTGATGGATTCCAACCAAAAAACACCGAAGGCCGATAATGAATCCAAAGCTGTTTCTGCCGAGTTATAGTTAACAATGTGTTTACTTGTACAACCTGGTTTTTAGCTGTCAAACTGTGCAAATTTTAGATAAGAGACACGATTTGAATTAGTCCAGAGGAAATACAAATGACGTCAATAAAAAATGACTATAAAATAAGGGTATAAACACACCGATGATGTTAAAAGATACAATCCCATTTAAGGTGCAAAAACTTGACTCATTGAAGCCTTGTTTTTATGTAACAAACGCCAGAGTTTTAACAGGGTACACATGTTTTTTGTTTTCCTCCAGACTATATGCTGATGTGCCACCATTTACCATTCAGCAGCTCAATAAGGGCAGGGATAATGCCAGATTTAGCTAACATGACAGCGCAGGCATCATCTATGGAGACGGTTCCGATCATTATGACCACCTCCAGGATGAGGTCATCCTCAGCTGAGCCTGAAACACAAACAAACCCAACTATAGCTGTCAAAGGATTATTCAGGGGATCTCAACTCACTAAACTAGTAACATTTTACTACAAAATGCATCCATTTCAGTAATGTGATTTAAAGTAACAAGCTATATGCAACTGAAAAGTTGAAATGTAAAGCAAAAACTATTATTTTGAATGTTTCAATGGTATACAGAGGTCTGCATAATTACAAAAGTGTATTAATGAAAAGTCAAGTGGAAGGAAGAAGTAAAAACAACAACCTTTAAGGAAAGCTCTTCTTAAAATGCTGTACCTGGTTTGAGTTTGTCTTTGAGAAAAGGCACCAAGTTATACTCCTTCAGCACCAACTCCCAGTCCAGGTCGGGGATAGTTAGGTTGGCCAGCGTGCCCAGACACTCCAGCACCCACTCCTCCTCTTCCTCAGTACGGATCTCTGCCGCCAGGTCACCGACGTAGTCCTGAAAAAAGATGGGGGCGAAAATCTAGATCACAGATCCAGAAGATCCTTCGCAGAAAGATTTCTGATACCAGCTCGGAGCATCGGAACCTGTTCTCTTCACGTATGACAGAACTCACAATGAACAGTGGTTTAGTTGGGCCGTCGTGCTGCGAGATGTTTCTGATCATCTTCATGAGAAGGCAGTCTTTTGTTTTCAGAGCTCTTTTCATCAACATCTTCAGGCCGTTTCCTTAAACACAAAGACTTGTTTTTGTTCGGTTCAAACAGGCTGCTCTACTACAAAGAGCTTCCACAGATCAAACTGAAAACATTGCTGCAAAGCCCGGTTTACCTTCACACATGAGCTGAGCGTTCCTTTTGTTTGCAGCCAAGTTGATGCAGATGGAAATGAGCTCAGCTTCTATTTCCTCGCCGCCGTGGTCATATAACATCTGCATCAGCTAAGTCCAGACACAAACACAAATTCAGCTCATTTCTTTGGGAACCTCCCGTCAGCTTAAAGGGAAACGGACGCTCCGGTACCTGAGGTATGCAGTCGGTGTAAACAAACATGCCTCTGAAGCGGTCGTCCATGCTGATGTGGTACAGGATGCGCATCACCACCTGCCGGTTGCTTTCATCACCTGCATGAAGAAGAACACGGTTCTGACTCACTGCTGCCCGAATGCAGCTGCTGTGCCAGAGCTGGTTGCTACCTAACAGAGCTGTAAGTTTAGGTAAAAGCCCGACTTCCACCATCTTGGCTCTGAGTCCGGAGTCGAAGGAGAGGTTGAGCAGCAGACGTAGAGTTAAGTTTAGCAGGTCCTCATGCTGACAGGGAACAAGACGGGCCAGGCGCTCCACAGTGTCGAGCTCAGCCTGCAAAATAAACACCCACAGACACGGCAGCTATGAAATCCCTGCAGACATTAAAACAAACAAGCAGCTAATGAAACGTGCCAAACTGCACTACAGTCCCGTCTTTTATACTTGCAAATGTGCACCATTGGAGCGCCACCAAAAGAAGAGTTTGCTCCTGGTCTGTTCTCACCATGTCATTCTTATTCTCCAGAAAGATGGAGAGCTTTTTGAGGAATGAAACCACCAGCACCAGCAGCTCCTCGTCATCCCGCTCCAGAACTCGGACCAGCAGCCCCACAATGTTTTTATTCCTCATCTTCAGCTCCGTCCTCGTGTCCTCAGCCAGATTCAGCAGGAGGTAAAGAGATACTGACAGGAGGAGAACAGGACAAGGAGCAGGAGAAAAAGCTTCCATTAACTTCCAATCAAAGGAATGTAGTCATCACAACTGATTTAACAAACGATTCGATGCTGGGTAGTATTCAGTGTGCAAGAATGAAACAGCTGGACCCCATCTGACAGGTTTTAAAGACATAATTCCTGAACTTTTCACATTGTGTCACATTAGAAGAACAAACTTTATTGTATTTAATTTGAATTTTATGTGAAAGATTAACACAAAGTAGTCCATAAGCAAAAACAGGAAGTAAAATACTTTTCCAACATTTTTACAACTAAAATATAAAATTAATCTGTAGAACCACTTCTTGCTGGAATTGCAACTGGAAGTCTATAAGGTCATGTATCTACAAGCCCTCCACATTCAAAACGCTGTTTCTTTGTCCACTCTTCTTTAGCGAATGGCACAGACTTAGTTGGATGGATAAAGAAATACTGTGAGTAAACGTTTTCTGGTCATATTCTCAACTGGATTTAGATCTGGACTTTGACTGGCCCAACAAATAAATATGGATTTATCAGTAGCTCTGGCTGTCTGATGAAATGTATCCCAGCTTAATGTCTCTGGGAGGTTTTCTAAGTGTATTGTTCTCTATTATTTAGCTCCATCCAACTTCATATCAACTCTGACCTACTTGTCTGTTGCAGAAAATAGTCCCTGCATGATGACACTGCTAACACCATGTTTTACTGTGGGAAACTCTCCAGTGTTGTTACCATTTTGCATTAAAAAGCATCAAATTATTATTAACCTCTCCTTGCTCAGCCTGCAGCTGTAAAAAAAATACTCTGTTCAAAGTTATATTTATTCTGCATAATAAAATCTTTATTTTGAAACTCCGCAATATCTGCAGAAATCTTAAGTAATGAGGAACACCTGCTGCTTCTCAGTCGCCATGCTGCTGATGCTCGTTCGCTGAAATTTTCATAGACTTAGACAAACTTTGTCATTATGTATACACAAGGTGCAACCAAAACGAAATTTTGTTGCATACAGCTTTCAACAATATATTGAGTTTGCAACAGAAGAGAATAGCAGAGCAATGCAATCATGGAAATAAAGTGCAGCAGTGATAGGAAGTTCAAAATGAACAGTAGTGCAAAATATAGGGCTTTTTGGACTGAAACCTGGTGAACTTATGGACTGATTTCTCAAAGCGACTGGTTTTTCTGTATTATATCTACAATATCAGAATAATGGGGGCTGAGTATGGCTTAATTTGTGTAAGTCTAGCAGACAAAAAAATTAAATAAATAAATCAATCAAACAAAGGCAGTTTAATCATCCGATTTTACCTCTGAGAAGCTGCTCCTGCTTAGCTAGCAGGCCTTGGTATTTCCTCAGAGCTTTATCCTGGTCTCTCCTCAGAGAGCCATTTTCTGGTGCTGACTCACGTACACAAAACAGCGTTAAGGACAACATTTCATGTCACTGAAAAAAAAACAAAAAAAACACACAGAATAGACAGCAGCTCAAACTGTTGAAGTGAAGGACAGCATTATAAAAAGGATATAAGCCTTGCTTTTCTTGCGCAGCTCCTCGCGCCACACATCGTACCTCTTCAGCTCATGTTCCACCACGCTCATACACAACGCCCCGATCTTATAGTGACTCACCACCGCATGAAACTGAGAAAAACTACACAACAAGATGTAGCGAGGTTCAAACAGAGACGTATTCGAGGAAGATGTACGTGCTTGTGTGGAGGTTACCTGGAGAAGCAGAAGAAGATGTAAATGATGCTGGTAGCCAAGTCAACACTCTGCTTCCAGTCTTCCCTCAGAACTCTGGCCAGAGCTCCCAGAGCAGCTTCTGTACAGAAACACACACTTTATGCTAAACAACTTGAAGCTTTGTAGTAAAACTCCTAATTAGCTGCACCTGTTACACCCCACTGTCCAATTAGTTATGTTTTCATAAAACAGGATTAATTCACAATAAATACTGTAATTACTTTAAAAATGTACTAAATTGAACAGTTGGGGAAAAAAAAAACTGTTTAATAGAAATCACAAAAGTACCAATTAGCTGCATGTTTGTCAATTTCTATTAAAAGATAATTAAAAACGATAATGTAATTAATAAGACACCTCTAAAAACTTAACAGGCAATCTATTTTTTGTGCCTGTTCCTCAAGAATATAAATATAACACTAAGCATTTTCTCCAAGCCACTCAAAAATGAGTAACAGCAAAGAAACTGCAGCTGAATAAATCTTCCCGTCATTTAAAAGTTGGAAAAATTCAGAAAAAAAAAAAAAAAAGGAGACTGGATCAAGAACTAAATATTTCATTCATTTCGTTTTCATCTCCAAACTGAGCAGGATGGAGAAGGTTCAAACTGTTCAAACACTAACTTACAGATGATAACATACCGTTGTTCAACAGCTCCTCCAGGTTGTCGGGGTTACGGGCGAGCTGTAAAATCAGAGCAGCACCTCTGATCTTCTCTGGGATGCCCTCATAGAGCAGCTCAACATACTCTTCCATTCTGGTTATACTGGCTTCCTCGTTTAACTACACAAACCAAAAACAACAACACTGATCTTAACAAAATGCAACCAAAAAAAAAGTTTAAAAAATCCCCACTTTTCTGGGGTGCTTTATTTTCCACAACTAAACCAATGGATAAATGAAGCATACTGTTATACCTCCATTCCTTCAAACGGTGTCAGGTCTTTGGGCTTCACTGCTCTTTTCTCTTTCTTTTCTGCTGAATAAAGAACAAACATAAGAACCAGACTTCATCTGTTCTATGCTTCTTTTTAGTAGACTTGAAAGAAAAGATACATGAATTCACTCATCTATTCCACAGCAGTAACAGATGAGTCTGTCTCACCTTTCCCCTCCACTGGAGAGGACTTCCTGTTCTGCAGGTAGTAGAGCAGGTGCTCTACCTGAGGCAAACGGGAGGCAGGGATGAGTTTACACTCCTCCACCACTTTCCTGGCCAAAGCTGCCACATCGGTAGTAGGAGAGAGGCTTTTCACACGGATACTAAAGGGGAAAAAATGACAAATTGAAGGTGGTTCGGGTGATCTAAAGAGAGAAGACAAAACTTGCAAAAATAACCTATTATTCTTAGCTGTTATTAATCCAAAACACCACAGAAAAAAATGCTAAGAAAACTTTTTTTCTTTTTACCAAAGTTAAAGCTGCTGATATCAGGTTGAGCTCATCAAATAAAATGTACCTACATCTTTATATTCCTCATATGTATATTAATCCTGATGCTTCCTCACCTTTAATAACAGGATGCTGCACCTGCTGCTCTGTGATTGGAGGATAAACTGTATCGCCACATGCATTGATAATAAAGTCTAACCTACTTTAAAAAAAAAAGGAGATAGTTCGATCTCTGGTCGACTTGTTGATTTAAAGCCTTTATCCCATCTTAGTTCAGAGTGAGGAGAATAAAAATAAACCAAACCCCCAAACAAATGGTTGAAAGGCAGGAGCTGTTAAAGAAGAAAACCAGAATCTCTCTCACATCTTTTGCCCCTCCTTGCGTTCCCCCAGCATTGGACCTCCATCCTCTCCCAGAATGGACGCCTCCACCTCATACTGGACCACCAGGGCCTTCTCTGTGGGATGGACATCCAAACTGCCTGCAGTCACTTTGCTGTAAGAGACAATAAAACCAGTCCAAATTAGGTTCTTTTAATGTTGTGCATAAAGGTTGCAAATATCTCTTGATATATTTGGCTTGCACTTATCCAACCTGAGAGGTTAAGCAAGGATCTACACACATGGACCAAGTTGTTGGTTTAATAAAAAAAAAAAAAATGGTCACAGAAAGAATATGAATCCGGCAAAAGTAATGAAAATAATTCCCTTTGCCTTTCAGCCATGCTTCGACAGAATGATGAAAAAATAAACTCATGAAACGGGCCTGGACAAAAATGATGTCACCCGTAGAAAAGACTGAAAATAATATGATCAAAAACACATGTCTACTAATATAGGCCCCACCTAGTTGTTCACAAACAGACACACCCAGGCGAGAGCAAGCATCAGATAGCTGGCTAATTGAGCAAAAATATGATTATATGTAGGTGATTTGCCTAAATAAATGCATTAATTGTCACGAATAAAAATATATACACAATTCGTCTTTGGCTTAATAGTTAGCCGGCTTTTTTCCTAAGATCTTTTTAGCTAGGGTTAGCTATGATCCAGGCGTCCCTACCGCAATTTCCCAATTTCTGCTAGTTTCACAACATCGTATAAAACTAGTATTAAATGATAATATTTTTGATGAATTTTTTTTCTTTTATAAGGCTGTTGTTTATATCAAGTCGTTCCTTGTAATGTTTTGAACGGATAAGATCTTGTTTTACATAAGCTGGGCAGCGGCGCTAACAAACAACACGGTGATGACAGGAGAGGCTGTCGAAGGAGACACATCCTTTGTAAAACTGAACAAAAAAAACGTGTTTCAAGAATGTCCCCAAAACAAGCCAAAAATTACAACAACGTGGGTCTTTGAAATATCTTTCGAATTGACTTACAATATCTATGGTCCATCTATGATGCACAGAATCGTGAACAAATTAAATCCCCCAGTGTTGAGCTGTTCTGTTGCTTACCGTTTGAGGTACCGCGCGTCATCCTGCATTTTCTCCAACTTTATGATTGCAAGTTTTAAATTACCATACAATTATTTGCTAACGTTTGAAAGATTGCATTGGTAAATCACGACTTCATCAATCCGACAGCTGTCCAGTAATATCGCATTCAACACAGAAAACACCTTGATCTTCTTCTGGTGAAATTCGACCTTAAAGAAACATTACTGCCACCTACCGTACAGGAGGTAGAAAAAACCCAAAATGTAGACCAGGAATCAGTAATGCTAAATTGTAAACACTTTAAATATGTTAAAAAAATAAAAATAATAATTATAAATTATTTTGCCTTTCATATTTCTGAAAGCAATAGATATCTGTTGTAGTAAGGGGGTTCTCTACCCTAAAAAAATTACTTGAAACTACTTTGCTCTCAATTCTAAATCATAATTTTTAAGAACAAAGGCTGAAGAGTCCCACAGTTGGTCTTTGGGTGACAGCGCAGGTCTTGTAAATCTTAAATTAACCTAGTAGTGCAATCAGTCAGATGCTGGAGTGATGAGCCTGTTTGAATTAAAGAGCACTCTTTCTGTGTCAGAAGCTGAATTGTTTGGGAATCACTGTGTTAAAGAACTTTATGAAGTAAAACAGAAAAAAAAAACTATCACATAGACAGAAAATACTGATAGTATATTTTATTGAAGTATAATGGTAGGATCTTAATAAGCAGTAATTCATCACAGACTTTTTCAAATCCTCTGTTTACACACAGCTTCTTCTAAATGCAGCCAGAATTTACAATCAGCAGCTGGAAAGTTACTATTGAGTGTTTAGTGTTTTTATAATTTATTCCTTGGATCTGAGTTTCCTCCCCCTCAAACTTCTCATTTTGTTCTCTCTTTCTTATTTTGCCACTCCATCCTCTTCCCTCTTCCTCCTATAACGGCCTCCATCTTTGGTCCTCCACTACTCCACCTCCCCTGCATCATCTTCCTCATCAGCACATGCGCTGAACTCCTTTTCAGGTAGGAGGCCGTATTCATTGAGAAATCCCTCCACGTCTGTTGCAAAGAACTCTTCATTGAAGTTTTTAGTGATGGCCAAGAAATTTCCCAGTAATTCACCAGCCTTGTAAACCAACAATGTAGGAAGAACCTGGATGAGAAAACAAGGACAAGGACTGATGGCAGATTTCACAAGTATTGGTTTATGATTTTTCCAACAAGTAAAGTATCATATAAGTAGTGAGTTGGTTATTATATTATTTGATAAAGCAACACAAAATACATCAAAGACACAGTGATTATGTGCAGGAAGGTTTTCGCTCCAGATGAAACCACAACTGAACTTTGAAGTCTACAAAAGTCACAAATTTTTGGTGGATCACACTGAGCAAACCATCAGCTCAGGACATTTAGTTTGTGGCAGCATCATGATATGTTGATCCTTGTCTCCAACAGGGGCAGGGAAAGGGAGACATTTGAGCGGGATATGGATAAATCAATTAATCAAAAACCCAGCAATCCTGGGAAACATGACTTAACACTACACCTAAATTTCACCTTATAGCAAGACAACAACTGTATATGAAGTAAACGTCACACATACAATGAAAGCTACAGCTGAATAGGTTAGATTAAATCACATTTATGGCCCAGTCAAGGTCCAGACTTCAATTCAACTGAAAACTGTGAAGAAGGATCTTCTACAGCACTTTCTGTCCTATCCTAGGCAGCTTAAACTGTAAAGTTACAGGTAGAAAGATGAATCTTTAGATGTGGGAAGCTGGTAGAAACATATCTGAGGGTGTAAAATGCTGAAAAAGAGGTTGAATGTCTGACTAGTTTTATTATAAAAGCATTTTACAAAATCCTGCATCATTTTCATTATACTGATGAGTGTGTTGGTTGATTGTATAACATGCCAATAAAATCTACTGTAGTTTGATGCTGCTGCAGTATGGGAAAAATGTTAGATGAATACTTTTGAAAGGCACTGTAACTTTATCCACAATCAACTCACTAAGAGAGACATTTTTAGCGTACAGAACTTCCCCTTTAGAGATTATTTATGGCAGTATTCTGATTTAGTATTATATAAAGAAGTTATTGCTTTTTTTCCAATGTGAACTGACCTCAGATGAAAAGCGCTCTGCAGCACCTGTTGCCACAGCATCAATGCGACAAAACTTCACAGTGGGGTATTCGGTAGCCAGACAGTCCAGACAGGAGTTCATTTGCTCACAGCCTGCCGAAGGATGCAGAACACTATATGGTAAGGGTTTCAAGTATGGCATACTGATCAAAGGAACTGTGCTACAATGAGCAAACATGTTCTTTAAAGTAAACCCAAACCTTTGACACCATGCTGGTAAATGTGGACCACCACGAGGGTCAAGCGATGTTCCTTTTCTATCACCTCCAGGAAGGCTTCTCCACTCTCCAGCTCATGGACGCATTCAAACTTGGGACCAAAGCTCAGGCGCTCATGCATTTCTTGCATGCACTGTTTTCTGTAGCGTTTCAGGCAACGCTCATCCTCGTTTTGGATCAGCTCGTACTCCTGAGCACTCATCTGCAGTTAAACACACATCATTTATAAATACACATATTTATAGTGAGCATCTGTGTCTTAATAGAGTCAGGCTTTCATGTACCTTTCTGTTCTGCCTTTCCTTGTCATCATCTCGAGGATTAGACATTTGTCTCAGAAGTTCTCTTTTTCTTTGAGGGACATTCTGGTCCACACTGTCCAACTTGTATCTACGCCAGTCATTAATTACACCTTTCGGGCCTGGAGACACACAAATATATACTCACCAAATCATGACGTCAAACAGACATGCAAAGACAAAAACGTCTGCAATTCTTTTAAAACATCTGCGTGCATTTACATCTTAAAGCACAAATTTGTTTTAAAAAATCTGTAGTCTCTCTGCAGCAATTAAGAAAGTTAATTTGAAACCAAATCTAAGATACAAAAACCTCAAGAAATGTATTAGGAACCCAAGAAAAACATAGATCAAACCACAAACAATACCAGTTCTCATTGATCCAGAGTTTTTCTGATTTTTTTTTCCTGTGTCTTTCACCATAAATAATCGGCGGTAATGTTGTTTAGCATTAAAAATCATAAGTATTTACTCCTTTGGAGGACACAGCTATATAAATGAGAGTAGTGGATGTAGATGTGCAAACATCTAATGCATAAATCATTCATAAATAATATGTTTTTTTCATGTAAATCTCTGCAGGCTGTTTGAACTTATCTAATGTTTCTACCTGTGTAATTTGCAGGAAGCTCCTCTTCTTCCTGGTTTAAAGACATCTTTCAGGAAACCTGCAATTAACAAATGAAATGATGTAAATAAAAAAAACAGCCAATGCAGCCAACACTTTAGGGCGGCACACCAGCTGGAGCTTCCGCTTTAGGTGTTTATATTAGATCGTGTTAACAACACTACTGCATAAAATACTTTATTGATGCACTGCAAGGATGGACCAAAAAAAGAGCAAGACAATGTACTTGAAACATGAATATTATAAAGAAAACAAAAACTCTTGAAGTGGGAAGGGGGAAAAAATCAAATACATTAATGAAGCATTTAAATTAGATTATATAAAAGGTAGAAAGTAAATAAACATAAAGCCATATAGATTTATAACAAATACTTATTAGGTTTTTGTAGAGATGTTATTTGTCAAGACTAATTGTAATTGCATCTTCTCGTCTTGGATTCCCTTTTTAAATAAATGTATCATAAGGTTATAACCCAAACACATGATCAATAAATCCATATGCTTTACTTAAATCTACTAAATAAAAGCTGCATTCACTTAATAAAATTTATCTTAAAGCCTGTTGTAAATATGTCATATGCTACTGTACTTTACTTTAAATCGAATACTCATATACCATATTTTACTAGTAATAAAATAAAGCAAACTAAGATATTCAGAGAGTCAACCTTAAAGATTTACAGCATCCCCGCTGTGGGTCTGTGTATGATGGAGAAACCAATCCTGTTGTCACAATAAGTTACTGAGAACCAGGCTGAAGTTTACTTATCAGATTAGTCTGAGATTACCAGGGGTATGACGAGCATTCTGGGGACATCTTCTTATGCTATACATTATGGCATGTAATTCAAGTTTGTTTTTCTCAAATTATTATATTACTGACAGAATGGAAATCCTTTTACTGCATCGGATCCAACTTAATGTTCTCATGCCGATGTGAGTTTATCATTATATATGAATCAGAGTACGTTTTCACCGTTCCCTGAATATTAACCATGTTCACAGACTGTAAAGTTATGTCTCTTTAATGACTAAACATCTTATAAAAGTTCTTCCATGAACAAACCTTTTTTTTTCATGTAGCAGAGATTGTGCATTAATACTATTATTTGAACAAAGATCGTAAACTGGTGTTCCTCTCCATAAAAAATGAAACCCATCTTAACTACATAAACAAATGCAGACGCAGGGAAAGCTGCTGATGCAACTGAGCGATTGATGACTAAAGGTCCCTAATCTGTGTCAGTCATAAAACTGGCAAAGCTCATTAGTTTGAAGAAGTTTGTTCATGCAACAGTTTCTAAATCGTTGCTCTAAATTAAAGTTAGCCTAGCCAGTAAATTTTCAGTTCATTAAAAAAAAAATCTATAATTCTGAGAGCTTCCAAACATTATCAATGTAATTTAGTTTTTTGCAACTAAAGAATAAACCTTTTGTTTATTTCTGCACAATAAAAATGATACAAAAAACAGCCTAGGAGAAAAATAAACTGCAAAAAGATAAATATATATATATCATAAATGATGAGAGTGACTTTGATAACTATTTCAAACAATGCAAACAGTTAAAAAAAACAACAAATACTAGAAAAGGAAAACTACAAGCTGAATAAACAGTTCTAATATAACTTACTTTTTATCAATGATCTTTGTTTGTTGAGTCAGTTTCTTTTCTCCCCTCAGTCCAAGCATTTACTGAGTAGCCAACATACAGAAGAGAGGGGAGAACCAGGCTGATAAGAGGGTGGGGACAGAGATGAGTAAATAAGCTCCCTCCGTCATCTTTGTCATCCCTGTTGCTGTAATATAGAATGCTCTAATATGATTAGACATGATACAGGTACAGTGTTGTGAATTTATTAGTTGATCTTAGTTTTTGTTTTGTTTGATATCAAAAGATTAAAAGAAGTCACATACTTTAATATAATGAAGTTGTCAGTTTTTTATTTATCTTTAAAAACTGGCAAGAAGTCTGCTTAGGCAGAATACTTCTTTCTTTCTTTCTTTCTTTCTTTCTTTCTTTCTTTCTTTCTTTCTTTCTTTCTTTCTTTCTTTCTTTCTT
>JAUZNJ010029274.1:20986-40948 GCA_034780135.1 Jordanella pulchra | reverse complement strand
GTGATGTTCTTGGTGGTTTCTGAGACATAAATGTAGGTTTCTCACTGTCAGATGAAGTGTTTAGTTGAGTGGGTTAGTGGATAAAGTCCCCGAACTGAAATTTGGAGATAAATTTGCTTACAGTCACCATAAACATATTTAACAACTTTAAAAAGCTTAATCGGATACCATATTGGTGTTAAAACTAAGAATCAGTTTAAAAAAAAAACCAAGATTACGCTTTGAGTTTGAGCCCTGCAGAGTCTGAGATGCTACAGATAGATTTTTTTCCTTTTTTTATTTATAATGTCTGAGATTGGATTAGTATAATGAGGTAAATTTGCTTGGATTTCAAGACCTGGAAAAATCAACCGCTGTTCAAAATGTTTTCTGATTGTCAATAACCTTTCTCTGCAGTCACAGCCTTTTAAATTGTTATGAAACAACAATTAATTATCTGAGGCCATTGCTGATGTGTTTTCATATTGGCTTTTTGTTTATACACAACCTAGATGCTTCAAAGCAGCAAACTACAAGAATCCCAGCTTTATAGAGGTGGTCTCACCTATGCTTAATGACTTCCACTAAGTGCAGTGATTAGGATTATGGTAATACCCCATGGAGGTAATAAGGATGCATGTAGTTTTAATACAAAGCTTTGTTGTTTTTGATGCAGATTTGGTTTGTTTTTTTTATGTTTTATGTTCTATTGAAATAGTGTTAGAACCTGGTAAACACCAGTTATATTATGTATGATTTAAAGCCTCAAGAAAATAAAAGTGTGCTTCTGTTTACTATGACTGTATAATGATACTTTAAATATTATGATTTCATATTATTTTACCCAGAACATTTTGGTTTGTTTGTTTTGCTGTTTTACCAGATATGTGATGCAGAAAATGAAGCAGAGAAGGTTTCTCCAGATGAGGAGCCAGAGAAAAATAAAGCAAGTGGAACCAGAAAGAATGAAGGCAAAGATGACGAGAACAAAGATCAAAAGCATCAAGAAGAGTCCACCAAGGTGAGGTCAAAAGAAAAGGACTTCAGTGTGTGAGCTAAACATGCAGCTTTTCTACGTCATCTCTGTTTTTTTTTTTCTCTTACAGTCGGGGGACAGAGTGAAAAAGAAGAAGAAAAAAAAGAAAACAAAAACGGCATCAGAGGATGGTCAAGAAAATGTAAGTCATTTATCCAACTCTGACAGAACGCTTAAAAATAACATTTTCAGCCTTTTTTACATCCATTGAGAAATCTAAAAATTTGTCATGCACAACGTTTCAAAGCTTATCATTTAGTCTAGCAGGATTTATTCGATAGATATAGTCCAGTTTGGCAACAACGTAGCAGTTTATATGTCTGAAAAGTTTTTTTTTTCTTTTTTCATTTTAGCGGGTGGCAACAGACAATATCGACTTACTGCTGGAGAACCTGGAGCAGTCCAATGGTGTGAGTCTACAGAGTGAGGACTGTGGATGCTCTGTTCGAAGATCTGTCCTACATGTGGAACACAGGTGGGAAAACCAACCTGTTTTATGCTGAGAAATCACATAGACATGACGTGATTTGTTTCCAAAGCATGGATCCTCACATGAGCACGTACACAGCACTTTAATTTCCACCTCATTACAGTGCATTGAATATATTTAGAAATACCTCATTTTTCCCTCGTTATGCAACTGGAGATATTTAACAACATTAGCGATACAATCCAAAAAAAAGGTCACAATAAATTTAGCTATCAGCCATACTTACGTCGGTGATACCACTGACGTAAGAAAAATCAAGCAAGCCGGATTATTTCTTATCAGATAAAAGAAAAATCAAGAGGACAATCACTGAAGTATTTTTCCATAGAGTAAAACTCCGGCTTAGAGTCATAAAGATGTTACTGAAAATGTTGTGATTGTTTTCAGTGGGTTCATATTGATCAGGATAGTTTTGAAACTCTACTAAAGGGCTTTAGAGTTTTCACTAAATTAAATCATGATGAAAATGAATAAATTGAGTTTCATCAAGTCATATGTAATAAAATGTAATGTAGTCCTAAGCAATTGATTAAGGTTTGTAAGCCTTCCATCTCACTACTTCTATCCAGCCTGTACTTTCATTTTAAATAAGGATGATCAAAAAAATAAATATAAAACGGTCATTATCTGGATATCTCTGTGTACTACATCACATACTACAACTGCTTATTGCTTCAAACCTTGTTGAGGTGGACATTCTGCATATTCTTGATTTTACGTCTATGTTTACAATGAACCCAAAGCAGTCTTTAAAACTTTTGCAACATTTATTTGTTAAATGTTATATCGTTATACAACATATTGTTGCATTTTACACGTGTTCCTAATGTGGGTTTTTTGTGCTTTAGATAATGTCAAACTTAGGCTCATTATTTTCTGCGAGCTTATGTGAAATATTTATCTCTCTTGAGTCTTTCCATGTTTCAGTTGTTGCTCATTATAACCCAGTCCGTACTTCATCCTTGTCTTTTTTAACTCTTAAATTTCTGACGTGATTGAAGGCAACTGAATGTTTGCATCTCTCTATTATTTAACTGGCTCCACACCAAGCTTGCTTATGTTTTATTTGTTATGAACCCACCTTGCTTTTAAACATATCGTGTCAAGCTGCTCTTTTAAGGAGTTAAGGAAGGTACATCCAGTTGTTTGGATCGTAAACTTTGTGAATCTGACCGTGGCGAAAAGAGAAGATTTTCCAGATTTAATTCATGTATAATCTTTCAGTTTTTACTGAGGTTATCTTCATCTTTTTATCGTTTTTTTTTTCCTTAAGCACTTTGCAGTAACTTTTATAAAGTTCACCGTCAATAATATTCCTGATTATTATTATTACAGTATTACCTCCTACTTCATGGCTTGGAATGTTATCATTCTATACATCTACTCTTAAATGATCCTTAATGCATTCAGTTAATTAATGAAATAGGATAAAACTGTTTGCATTTCTTAACTTTTCAACCACAGTCTTTCCAGACCACCCACAACAATCCCACTTACACTATTTTTTTTAATTTTTTTTCACCCTGGCAATTACATAGCTCTCATTACTTGGATTCTCTGAAGATCCAAAGACTTAGAAAATCCTCTTCAACTCCTTGAAAACATTTTGTTTCTTTGTGATCTCTGTAAAATTAGGGATATCCCGATCGGATATTGATGATGGATATCAGTAAAAAAAAAAACCAAATATCGGCATATACCAACCTGCATCTTAAATCTGCGACATGAGCAATCTTATAAAAACACTCCACCTCTGTTTAAGGTTTATGTAACCCATTGGTTAATAACACATGGGTCGGTTGAGCTCATGCCTTTTGTTGTTGACTATTATTCTCTATTTGAGTAATATCACTTGATTAAGCCTTTTCTAACATTCCATGTTAAAAAGTGAGTATTAAAAGTATGTATGGTTCCCTAATGCATCCCTAGTTGGAATAAATGAACTTCCACAGCTCATCGCTAATACAATGTCTCTGGTGTTTCATCAGGAATCTCAACCCAGAGACTGAGCTGAAGAGATACTTTGGAGCTCGAGCTGTTCTTGGTGATCAGAGGTAAGAAATAAAATCAAATAAAAAAAAATAAAGCTATGGTTGGTAATGTTGGGAGCAAGCAAGATTTGAAAACAGGCATCTGATTGTTTTTTTGTTTGTTTGTTTTGCACTCGGACTGAATGGTATAGATTGGTCAGAGTTTTTAGAGGCTAGCAGCTCTCACAGACGTCTGATTTATTTATTTTTGTTCAGGTTTTGACTGCTCTCAGGATGGAAGGACAATTTCACTCAATATATTAAAAAGTGTTTCTAAACAGGATTAATAACTATAGCTTAAATATATAAGATGTACGTTTCAAGTTTTCATGTTTCTGATTTTTTTCTTAAAGCAGACCTCGGCAAAGAAACAGACACTTTCATCGCAGCACTTGGATGACCAGTCCCAAGGACAGTTGGCCTCGTTTCAGCCGACCAGGTGGCCTTGAACTTTTTCACATTTTGTGTCATTACTTGATTGGTTTTATATGATGGACTTACCTAAACCTGCAGAACTTTTCTATTTTCTGTTGATGTGTCACATAAAATCTTAATGAAATATACTGACTTTTGATGTTTAGTGTTATGATTTGCAAATATTTTTATTGGTTGAATATATAGTTGATATTTCAGTGGCATGTTGAAATGATCTGGTTGATCACTTTTATGTTTGCAGTAAGTTTTTTTTTCCATCTTGCCTTCAATTAAATGCATAATTAAGACATTCAGCTCTAAATAGCATCGTGAGTGAGAGCTTTTAACTGCCGTAGAAAAACTTCTCTCAGTTTCCCAGATATGCAGACAGGCAAATTAAAACAGGATGAAAGCGTTTTGAGACTATGACGTCATCACAAAGACTGGCTTTTTGTCAACGCTGTGAAAGTCGTTTTTGATTCCTTACCTTATCTGTCTGATGGATATTCACGCCATGCCCAGATGGCCTTTTTCTCCCACAGATTTCAGATTTAGGTGGTTATGAAAGCTTTAAACCCAAACCTCATCCACACACAGAGTCCTGTGTTTTAGATGTTTTATAACGTGCTCACACACTTCCTGTTTGGTGTTTTTGCTCGAAGCATCTGAGGAGCTCCTAATATACCCTTTTGTGTTTTCGCTACTGATCCACAATATGTTACATGTTGCAATTATCCATTTCACAGTAATTTAGTGCTGATTAGAAATGACTGTTACAGTCATTTTATTTCTCATGTTGAACTGTCCACAAATTTACATTATAGTCTTTAAATTTGTTCTGAACATTTTGCATTACCGTAGATTTTAGATTATTATTATATTATTATCACATTGTAAGCTTTTTTTCTCAAATAATTTAATAAATTGCATATCCTAAAGCAGTAGCCATTGCATTAAATCTTGCATAACTTCTTATATTTTTTTAGAAACTTTAACCTTTCTAATTTTTTTGCTTTATTTACAGTTTAATTTAAAAAAGCCTTTTAGCATCAATTTGTAGATGGTGGGTTTATTTAAATGTACTCTTCCTAAAACTCATTTATTCCTCTCTAGGAATCTCAATGACCTTGCTGGAGTCAAAAAATGGCATTCATTACTTCACATTTGAGCACAACAGGGACTACCAACAAGTACAGTTCAAGTTCCTAGATGCTGTGGAGTCCATGGATCCCAACAACATTGTGGTGAGTTTCTGTCACATGAAGCTGCGCTTGTAATGTCAAACCTGATCTAAAGCAACACTGTTTAACTTTTGACCCAAGTATTAGCTTATTTTTAGGTGTATGAAATGTTTTTTCAGCTTGATATACAGCAGTTGGCTGCTTTTCTCTGAAACCCGTCTATGTAACTCGAGAGCATCGGATCCGTCACCAAATGAGTCATGTCATGTGACCCAAAGATCTGCTTTACTGCAGTCTGGGCTCTACTAAAACAGGAGAGCTAACTAGGCTAAAACTATTTGTTAGACAGTAGATCGGATAATTACCTGATCAGACAAGAGGTGGGTCGACTACCCAAAATTTGTACTAAAGCAAAAGTAAAATGTATTTGTTAAAAATGTTGCTCAATTACTGAGTAACTCAGCAGAATTTACTATTTAAAATGATGTAATAACAGAACAAAATGTAATTATGTACAATTTGAAGTATTTTAATGACGACTTTAAACAAAAAAAAAAAAAAAGATTTAATTGAAAAATATCAACTCACGAACATGAATCCCCCTGAAAGAATCCCTCAAATGTGGCCGACGAATTCATCCTTCTCCGACTGATCTGAAGGATCCATCAGGAGTATCCTTCGTGGCCCATCGTTTCCCATGATTCAGTGCAGGTCGAAGCGGTTGGTCAAGCTCGGGCAGCAGTTGCAGACAGCGATGGCAAAATTGTAAATAAAATGTTAAATAATATGCTTTCTAGGACCCCAAATTAACTTCTAAGATTTTTTGAGGCGAGAATGTAGATTAAACTCTGCTTTTTAAGATCCTACTTAATTTATAAAAGAGGTTCGGGTTTCGCCTCTGCAGCTGTCAGCCGAGCGGGCCGTCCTCCCTCCTTATCCTGGGGAAAGCGCCTGATTCCCGGCTGAGAGCATTGAACCCACTGCTGGGTTAAACCACCAAACACAGATGCTTAACATCTACCAAGAAAATACATGCTGTGGAAAAACAAACAAAACAAAAAAGTATTTCATTTATTATCTGAACCACTGCTCCAAACCTACAGCCGCATGTTTCCCGCCATGTTGAGCACAGTTTTTCTTTTTTTGCTTTGTTTCCTGCAGGCCCTCCTTCAGCTCAACCCTTACCACATCGATTCCCTGCTGCAGCTTTCTGACGTCTGCAGGATACAGGAGGATCAAGAGATGGCCCGGGACCTCATCGGTGAGGCGGAAACTCTAACCTACCCAGTTTTATGAGCTGTTTTGCTTTTGCAAGGAATTCTTTGTACCCGACCTCAGTATATTTGTAAGCAAATGATCTGTGTCTTACACACAGAAAGTAAAAGATTTTAATTTATTTTAGTTAGTATTATAACCTACATAAGATCCTGTAATACAATCCTCAGCTGATCGAGGAGGTTTTTTTTCCCCCTTATTGCCATTCCAAGCTATTATCAGATGAATCCATGAAGCCTCCTGGCATTTCTATTTTAACAGATAAAGTCTTCCTGTTTTAACTTTGTCTGTTTTATAGAGAACTGATTTTTGGCTCAAACATGAAAGGATGCAGCCCCTATTTAGAAACTAGTCTGCTGTCAATTAATAGTCTGGTTTCCATCATCATATAAAACGGACAAGTGGAATATTGTATTTGGATCATTACATTTCACTGTGCTGGGGTCAGTCTCATGAGCATCCTTAAAGTAACAGAGATCATGTGAAAAATCAATGGAAAAAAAGCCTCCAAGTAGTGCAGAGATCAGTGCGATTTTCGCTTTATATTTGGAATTACATTCATTTGCGCGAGTGACTTTAGCCAAAAATGATGTCAAATAAGCTGATGACTCCTATTTTTGTTTATACGATTAAATCGTTTCGGAGCTGTGCGTTGTTTTGCAAATCGGAGTCAACAAACCAACCTTTGTTAAGGAATCAGAGCTCAGGCTTCATGTAAAGCACAATGCTATGTTTTTATTACAGACCACGTTCTTAAATGTTTTAGTCTTCTGTGGAAGACTAGAGGCTTCATTTCACAAAGAGCGTTTGTCTGCCCCGCTGGTTAATTGAATTACATGCCAGCAGCCAAACTTTACCATAAGACAGAGGGTTTTTTAAAAAAATATTTTTAGGTTATGAAGACTTGGGGGTAAATTGATTGCTAATGAGATTATGACTGGCAGGGCATGTTTATTTTAGTGTTCTGACCTCATTTTGCTCATATATCTTGTAAAACATGTTGTCTTGTTTCTTTGCGCAGAACGAGCTTTGTACAGCTTTGAGTGCTCTTTTCATCCTTTATTCAGCCTGACATCAGGTACCAGCCGACTGGATTATTTGAGACCAGAAAACAGGTTGGTTTTGCACCAGTTTGACCCCAGATTATTGTTTCGAACTTAAATGAGGTTTTATGGCCTGAGCAATCCAGTAATTTAATAATCCTTGTTTGCAGAGCATTTTATCTGGCTCTTTATAAGCACATGATGTTCCTGGAAAAGAGAGGATGCCCACGGACCGCCTTGGAATACTGCAAACTGATCCTTTGGTAAAACAAGTCATAACAGCAGCCTTTGAAATTCAAAACATTTCATTTATTACATGTTTAATTTCAAAGTCTGTTCTTCTTATGATAGTTCTGAATAGCATTTTATTTATTAAAGAAATTGAAACTCTAGATTCTAGGATCTAAATAAGCACACATTAAATATGTAATATGATTTATTCTTAAATTGGATCTGATTCACACTGATGGGAATTTGCCAAAGCTTTAGTGTTTTGTGTGCGTTTGAAAAAGTAGTCGCTTGCTCTGCATGCTAACACAGTTTTAACATTAACAACATAGAGTTATGATACCTGTTAATCTGTTTTAATATTTTACCTCTGTTTTTACTGAGAAATTATAGGAAGATCAAACACTAAGTAGGAAGTGGAAAGACAACATTTTTTAGACACAAGGCCAGACGTTTGCCTTTAGCCCATTTTACTGTGATTCCTCTGGACTCCATTGGCATCAGCTGCTTTTAGAAGACTCACAAATACGGCATAGACTTTATATGTGTGTAAAATCCAAGACACAATCTTAAGCAACACTAGAAAAGGAAAATGTTTCCATCAGGGCTTGTTGATATGGACAAAACCTTTATCACCATATATATATATATATATATATGTGTCGATACGACATAATTCTGATATTGATATAAACAACACAAAATCCTCAGAAAACTGTTAAATGTAATGTTTAATGTGTGTTTATTTTATTTTGTAAACAGCTTTTTGCTGTATCTGTATTATTTTTTAGAATTGTTAGAAACAGATCTATTTGATTTGGGTCTTTTTAACAATGTTAGTTGTATTTTAATCAATTTCTCTGTTTTTTAATCTGATTTCAGTTTTGTTTGGATAAAATGACTGGAAGTTCTGATACAAGTGCTCACACATTTTTCAGTTTAATGTATATCCTTCAAAAAATAGGATAGGATATCTTACTATCTGATGAAAACATTTTCCTAAGTGACTGCAGGACTGTTTTGTTTCTCACAGTTTAGACCCAGACTCTGACCCACTTTGCATGCTGCTCCTCATCGATTTCCTCATGCTTCGTTCCAGAGAGTACAGGTCTCTCCTTCAGCTGTATCAAGACTGGGAGGTAAGAGTGGGTCGTTTTGTGCAGTCTGAGGGCTTGTTTGTGTGCGGCTCTCAACAGCTCAAATATTTGATGTGTTTCTTCCAGGAGCATAGAAATCTGTCTCAGCTGCCAAACTTTGCGTTTTCCTGCTCACTTTGTCATTTCCAAATGAGTCAGCAAGAAGATACCGACCCTGAAGAAAGTGAAACGCAAAGACGACAAGCAGATCAGATGCTCCAGAGTGCTCTCATGATGTTCCCTGGAGGTTAAAAGACATTAGAAATATTTCTCTGTTATAAACAGAACTGTAGAACATCTGTACCATAGTAGTATTTGTTACCACTAAAGGGAGATTTTCAGATTTCCTTTTTTTTTTTTTCTTTTTTCAGTGCTGATGCCTTTACTGGATCTGTGCACAGTGCAGCCTGATAGCGCAGTCTCTTCCCATAGTTTCTTTGGCCCAAAGAGTCAGATGGGGTAAGTTTCTGTTTTTCATCTAAGGTAGCGTACAATCCACAAATGCTGTAACATAAATGCTGCTGGCTACAGTCGACTCATTTATTCTGTATAACTAGAATCCTGGAACAAATAAATAATAGTCTGGAGGATCTAGTAATGCTGTTTTGAGTTGTTTTTCTCCCCCATGTGCGCCAACTTTCAAGCTCACCAAGCTTATTGTGTTTCCAGGCAGCCACCAGCTTTAGCTGAGCTCACAGCTCTGTATGTGGGGAGAACGTATATTCTGTGGAAGGAGGCAGCAGTGATGCTGTGGCTGGAGGAGTCTGTGAAGGAGGTCCTTCGTCGCGTTGATGCCAAAGATCCTGTCGTGGAGGATTATCAGAACAAGTACATAGCCCATTCTTTGTTCCCGAGTCCTCCACCATGTTTCTGTTTGCTTTACTCATTGAGAAATGGAAAAAATAGATGAAAAGTTTAAATAAAGCAAACATCCCAATACGTAGATATACATAAATATTTATGGTATTTATTGTATATTTAGAGCTATTTGGTGTAATAGACTGTATTCTTCTATTGACACTGTTTTTATACTGATAGTTAAGTGTGATGAATGTGCTCTTTATTGCTGTGTTCAAGGAGAAAGCAGAGATACCAGAGTGCACCAAGAAACATCCATCGCCATGTGCTGCTTTCGGAGATTAAAGAAGCCACCTCTACTCTGCCTCTTGTAAGAAGCCACCAGCTTCATTTCTAATGATTTTTTTTTCGTTACACAAACTTCTAAAATAGTGAACTTATCCGGCTTTATTAGGAAATATCAGTTACTGAGTTCTTAAAGTTCAATAAATATTGTTTCCGTAAAGATAATAAAACATAGAACATGTTCCCCTGGCTATTTTAATAACAGCTTAAAATACAACATAGGATTAGGGAAGTAAGCATGTTTTCTTTTTATGAATCAAAGCTCATTTCGTCAACCTTTAACACATTTCTTTTCTAATGAAACTCATAAACATTGCATGAAAATACATGGTGTTTGTTGATTAATTTATAGCTTAGAAAATTGAACGTTTGCCTCTTTCATAGTTTTAAGGTATATTAGAGAAACTGCAAATCAAAGTGGACTGATTAGCCCATCAATAGCAGTTCCCTGGAAATAAAATATCAACTCCAACAGGATTTGCAATCACCATCAGGGTACTAAGCCATGGGGACCTTAATGCTCAAACCTTCCAGCAGCGTTGCTTTGAAGATCTGGACCTGAGCACCACCATATAGAAGGAGAAGAACTTTTCAGTTTTTTAAGAGCTTTTCTGCTGCCAAACAATCTGACTTAAGTGCATTTAAATGTGGTTTATTTGGTAGACCAACAAAATGTTTAAAAGAAAGGAGAGAGGTCATGTTTTTTTTCTTTTTATTAACATCTAAAGATTAAAAATCGTCCAGCATCCACCAGTCTGTAGATCATCGGTGTCCTGACTGATTGACAGAGCAGCAGAGCCTTCAGATCTAGTGGCCCCCCATGGGATGTCCTCTAACCCTGATCCTCTCTGTTAACATATGACCATACCTCAGTGGATCGTCTGTGAAACTCCTCGTTCTGATCCAGTACAGGGACAAACACACACAAACATTAGGCTAACTGGCCGATACAGTCAGAACCACTTGGAGCTTAACCCACTTACAACTGTGCAGGGATGTTGGTGAACTTTGGGATGACTCACCTCACCTTCCTCAAAAACACTGCGTGTGCTGGAGATCACGCCCGGTTCCTTGGAACCACTCGCTCAGAGAACTAACTGGTTCTCTCTCACGGCCTCGGTACAGAAGAGACTGGAAGAACGAAAAGGAAGAAATATTTTTACAAAAATAACTGCGCTGCAAAAAAAAACGTTTTCAGCAGAAAAAAACATTTTCCTCATATTTTGTTTTAACAAAAAACAACATTCTTACATTTAAGTTTTGTAAAAGAAATGTAAGATGTTTTAACTTTTTCTCAGTAAGATTATTCAGCTTATTTTGAGCGTCATTCACTCATTAAAGAGTAAAGCAATGGTTGTTTTAAGAATTCTAGCCGAGCAACTTTTGCTGACCCCACTGTCAGTTTTTTCCCCAAAACAAGAAAATGTGATCATATTAGAGTTATTTGTGTATTTTAAGTAATGCGTTTCTTTTGCATTGTGATAACTGTATTTTTTTTTTCTTGTTTTTTGGAGTGTTTAAGTACTGAACTTGCTCCAACTTACTCAAGGAGAGAATTGATGAGGAAGGCAGCCTGGGGGGTCCTTGTTAACTCTAAAAGACCTCCAGAAATCTGCAGCTTAAGTGAGAGAATCGTTTGAAAGGATAACTGTTAGTTATACACTCCACAAATTAGACCCTCACGTAAGACTGCTAGGAACAAATCATCTGTTTAGAGTAAAACCTTAAGACATCCTGTTTGTAGTTTGCCACGAGCCACACAAGGGACACAGCAAACATTGTGCTGTAGTCAGATGAGTCAAAATTGAACTCTTTGGCCTGCATTTGGGCTGAATACTCTCACACACTACAGTTCCTGCTTTCTTTGTTCAATGGTTTATCCTTATCACTTCAGAAATATGCATCTGTGTTACTCTATCATATACATCATCATAAGTTGTATAGAAGTTTGTGCCTGCAACATTGCTGACGTTACATTCGTATAGATGGCATTGATTTTATTAATTCCAGTCGGTTTTTTAAGGACCACTGTTGATGGATCTCTGGATAAAATTTCCCGATCAGCAGTGTTATCACACCTGATATCAGCTGATGGCAGATTAACAGGCTTTGTTGAACTGCAATCATCTGACTCAGGTGTGTTGAAGCAGAGAAACATCTAAAACATGTAATGCAGTGTGCCTTGAGGCATATTGAGTATATTTCTTTCTATCATTGTCTGAAACACCAACAGACTGAAGCTAGCAGCATTTACACAACTCCATGATTTCAGATTCCTCGCCATGTTCTTTGCTTTTCCCTTTTAATACACACAAAAAGCTCTGCTCCACCTCAAAGCAAAGTTAACAACTCATGATGCAAACTTTGAATACAGGCTTCTCTTTCTTCTATCTAAAGTCCAGACATATTTCTGGGTGGGATGAACTTGATGCCCTTATCCAGCCAGAAATGAGCAAAGTCATCAGCACTTCTACAGAAAGTTTTAAGAAGCCAGTGACTTTTAGGAATGATCCTTATGTTGTTTTTACTTCCTATAGGAGGTGACCACTCAGCCTGTAATGGGTTTTGACCCTCTGCCTCCTCTGGACTCGGTTATTTCATACACCAGACCAGAAAGGTGATGTGATGCATCTCTGTTTTTCAGAGATCAAACATGCTCATGACTTATAACTTCCTCTGGTTATAACTTCCAAGCTTTGTCCTTATGTGGTGTTTTTCTGTCCTCACTTAGGCAGCATGTGGGTGCATCCAATGAGAGCACATTGTCACTGTTTTTCCGGTCCTTGCTCCCTAACTTCAACCTTCAGGTGAGTCACACAAAGTCTGATCCTTGGAAAGATTGAATCATTTAGGTTATGTGATATAAATGGTGGAACTAAACCATGAAAAGAGAGACATTATTATCTTAAAGTCAAATCTCATTCTCTTTTCAGTCATAATTTGTGAATTTTGATCTCTACACTAAAACTGAAAATATTTCCAAAGCTGTTGGCACCAATAATGTGGACAAAGCACTAATTAAGAACTCATGCTTTGCATGTGGAGACAACATGTGATCGGCAACTGTAAGCCCAACAGACAAAAGTTATTTGTCTCTTTACAAATTCTGTTAACTCTGGCACCAGAATTTGGTTATTAGAGTCAGTATGAACTTGCTTGGCCGACAGGCGAGAAGTTTAACAGTCTTAAATGTTTATTTCCTTTGATTTTCTGAAACCTTTAATGTTTTTGATGAACTTCCTGCAGTGTTTAAAAAGAGAGATGAACTTATCCACCTAAAAAGAGAGTTGAGCTTATCTAAAAGTCCAACAAAGAGGAAGTTGTTCATGTAGCGGATTAAAGAGAAGTTCTGTCCTGATTGTAGATAATGTTTTACTTGATGCCACCCCTGTTTCTAAATGATCGCTCAAGGTTTGAGCTTTTTTTTTTAATGGCTACTTCCTTGACCTTTAGGTTTGCACATCAATACAACTTGGTTCACATCTGGTCTGACACTTTCATATCAACTGTTTTATCCCACTGGCTTTTAAACCTGGAACTATATTTATGTTTTGCATTATTCCTACTTCCAAGTCCTGAGTTTAGGGGTAAATGAAACTCGGGGTAATTAGCCACCAGAACTTGCACTAGATTAATAGTCTGCTCTAGTTTGTACTGGAAATTTTTTATTTTATCTACTATGCAATTTTAATTTTGGAGGAGAAAGTGCTGCAATCATTTTTGGCGGTTTAATATGATGCCAGATTCTGGTAAAAAGGCAAACATGCAATAAATACTCCTACGAGCAGCTTTAATTCACCTCATAAACCACTCATGTTTAACATGTTAGATACTCCAATAGAGTACCGCAGGGCTGCAGTATGTCCTACAGTAGTGTTCCTTCTCTGCATGCCTGTGGTTTGACTTCCTCGCACGCGCAGCCTCCCTCCTCCTCGCATCAGGGCCTGTTTCAGTTACCTATTGGAAAAAACAACCCGGCCGTGATTGGCTCGCACATCTTAAGTTATGACGCGTTGCCAAGGTAACCAATCTAAACTGTCTTCCCGCCTCCACTAATGTTTGAGGTAGCAGAAACTATCAGGCTATTTGACCTGAACTTTTTTTTACACGTGTCTTATAACCCTTTTTAACAGACACCCTACAGCCAATCAGAATCCAGATCATGTTATTTTCAGTGATGACTTTGCTGACTTAGTTCCAACTCTTGAAGAAAAGCAGTTAGTCTGAAGTTGCTTTGCTAGTAGGAAGAAAACTACAGCCTCAAGATGTGGGATTGCCTGAAAAGTAGCCAATCACAGACCGGTTGCTTTGTCTACTGGGTAAATCCTTCAATGTGGCAAAGTTTACATGAAACAGATTCACACAGAAGTATTAGAGAAAAATAAAAAGCAAACCAGAGGCGTAGAGAAGAAGTGGTTGTCATATATAACAGACCTCATGGTATTAAATCTGAACTCATAGAACATTTAAAATGTGCATCTAAAGTAGTTTACATGATTGTGTTTTAAATAAAACTGCTCATTTGAGTATTTATTGCATGTGTGGACTTTTGGCAGAATTCTGACGCAATAGTTAAAGGAGCATCGTCACATTTCTTATGCCAAGATAACTAGAAACAAACTTTATCTCCCAGCATGAGTTGCAGCTTTAATGTCACAACAGACCAAAAAAAAAAAAAAAAAAAAAACAGTAAGCACTGCTTTGAAGAGGAGCCCCAGTTCAGCTGAGTGCTGTACCTGAACACGATGCGGACCCCGCTGTGCTGTGCTCTGCTCTGCCTGTCGAAGCTGCTGTGGACCAGGTGTTCCAGGACTAGTCAAGAGACATAGTCCCTCCAGGGTGTCCTGGGTCGTCCCCTGGGCCTCCTCCCTGTGGGATGTTCCTGGAACACCTACCGAGGGAGGCGTCCAAAAAACATGTCTGAGAAACTTCAGTTGACTCCTCTCAATGCAGAGAAGTGGCTCTACTCTGAGCCTCTCCTGGATGAACGACCTCCTCTCTCAGCTCAGGGAGAGCCCAGCCACCCGGTGGAGAAAAGCTTATTTCAGACACTTGGATCTGGGATCTCGTTCTTTCAATCATGATCCAGATTACATGACCATAGGAACATAGACCGACCAGCAGTGCCTGGAGCTCACCAGCAACCCATCATTTCTTTGTAGTGACTGACTCAAATTTATCTGTGGTAAGGTAGCTATCTGCCTTTAAACTGCAATTACCATTTAAAACTGCTTTTGCACGTCGAAGGGCCAAATTATAATTATTATAGAATACTTTTTCACTTAAATTTGTAGGCTGCACAACTACGTTGCACAACTATAAACACTTGTTAGCTAACACATATTTTAATTTTAAAGATAAATAAAAGCAGCCTCTCAGTGAAATATGAACACATTCATCTTAATATATCTAAATAAATAAATTAGTTATTTCTCTGCTTATTTATCTTTGTGCTGGTGGAGCCCAAAGTTCTGCCAAAGAACATCTGATATCATTATGATCTGATTAAGTTGTTCTAGTGGTTTAATTAAGAGATCCCCATACAAGTACCTCTTCTCATCTTTTTTTTTATGAAAGTACGACCATAACTCAGAAAATAACCTTTATTAAATGATCAGCAAACACTCACTGCTATTAATGTGCTTGATCTTTGCTGAAGTAAAAGTTGTAATAACCATTTATAAACATAATCTGCACGCATTAAGACTGAGTTGGTTTCCCAACAATGGTCCACTTCTTCATTATTTGTAATGATCGGGTTGAATCCAAATCTATCGTCCTTCTTCCCAAGTTTGCATGAATCCTTCAAGTATTTTGCAAATGGCATATTTTTACCTTTTTTTCCCCTCAATATTTGTGTCATGTACTCATTTTTATTATAGAGTTTAGGCTCCAAATCCTTTAGAAATGATGGAGCATTGTCTCTAGTTTGTCTGGTTAGCAGTTACAAAACTGACACAGATACAGCTATTAGGTCGCAGCATCCTGCAGGCTATTTTGAAATACTTGTGCTGCTTTCAGACAGAAGGAAACATCTTAACAGACTCCCTTGACTGATGGAACATTTCCTCCCAAAGCTCATGGTTAGCCTAAAGGGACAACAACTATGGAGCATCTATGAAGGCGTATGACCCTTTCACTGCTAACTCTGTCCTTAATTTACCTTTGTTTCTGTGAAAAAATATAGAATGGTAATAGTTAGTTGTTTGCCTTTGCAGCATAAATGCTACTGATGAAACTTACTCATTGGGGTTTTGAAGCACTACACAGAAATAAGTCAGTGGCTTTGTTTTCTGTAAACAATGTGTCTCAAATTAGTTAAGCCTGTTTGAAGTTTATTATCACCTTTAAACAGCAAGTCTTGTTTTTATTTTGTAAGGCCTTTCTGTTGATCCTTGTATAGCTTTAGGAGACATGGTGGTGACACTACTACTCTGTGTAAAATCTGTTTCATGTAAATAACTGAAAATAAGTGTTTTAGGACAAAAAAAATATCTTTGAAATGTGTGCATCCCAGTTATTGGTTTCAGTTGCTCATTATATAAATACCAATTTGTGGTTTAATTGTCTTTTAGCTAAATTATCTTCAGACTGTAGGATGCTCGATTAATGAACTGAAGCTGAAATTGACTTTATTTTGATCATCATGTCTTTTATAGTCCTAAAGTCTTTCGTATACCAGCGTTGACATCAAACATTAAGGTCATAGAATCTACTTTAGTTCATGTGAATTTGGGTCACAGCTCAAACAGAACAGTAGGATCATTATCGTTTGGTATGAGGCTTATTCTCCTTTTGTTCTTTTGTCCATTGAGTAGGAAACCAAGGATGACGTAATCACCTAATCACAAGCTCCCATCTGAACATTTGATCTTTGATCTACATGTTTATTAGTCTTTCTATCAACGTGAAGGTCCTGGCCTGGGTTGATTGAATTCACACCATCAATGTTACACCCCTGGTCCACCTCAGGAGGTAGTCACAAAGCAATCAGCACTACAAACTGTAAGGGTTAATTGAGATTTGCACCATATGTGTGATGTAAGGATATAAAGTTAAGAAAACAGCAGAAATGGCAGAGTTCACTCTCTGTTCAAAGAATAACAGTAGAAATGTTGCTCAGAGAAATCTGCATCTTCATGTTGCTTGTTAGCCAAACCCGCCCGCCTGGTCTGAAAGCTTCCAACTGTCATTGATCAGAAAGTATTGATGTGTGTGACAGGAAAAAGAGTTGACCTAAGTCTCTGTTTGTAATCAGTGTTAAGGTTGTTTTGTTTTTTGATCCTTAATCATTCATTTTTTTGTGTCATGAAAATAACTGAGAAACATTGGTGTCTGTGAGTGTGATGCTTATTAGCAGACAGAATATGTTTAGTTAACAGAACTTCCTGAATGCAGCATTACTGTGTTGAAAGAGAGAAAAGCAGCAATTGTCTGATATAAAATTGTTCTATGGATGACAAATGAAGTATTTATGTAAATGTAATAATTTTGGGTCCTTTTAGTCCTTTTATTTACTTTTCTTTGTTAGTTTTGTCTTATTGTTATTGTAAGCTTTAAGTATTAGTTTGTTTACTTTTTAAGATGATCTTTTCTGGAGTTCTTAAAAGTATAATTAAATTTAAATTAATCCTCACTTGGTGAATCCAAGTTATTTGGGTTTTGCATTTTTATGAACGTATATTAACTTTCTGCATCAAAATCAGCAACACTAAATTGTCTAATGCTTCTTTACCTACGGGGTCCTACAAGGCTCAATTTTAGGGCCCCTGCTCTTTTCTTTGTATTTGCTGCCACTTGGTTCCATACTGAGAAGACAGAGGTGACTTCTCACATGATGATGGTTCATTTTTTATGTTCTCATTCCTTAGGGTTTTTCTCATGCTCTGTGGTTTATTCTTTAGTCTCTTATCTAATCAATCTTAGTTTGGTTTCTATCTTGTCTGGTATCATTTATTAGACCTTTCCAGCAGTTTTGCTCTAGTTTAGTTGTTTCTTTTTCGGTGTAATCAGTTTTATTTCACTCTGCTGATGCCTTTCTTGTTTTCTTTGCCACTAATTATCCAATTCAGTTCACCTGTGATCAGCCTTTGTTTTTCTCATGTTCAACCACATCAGCGCTATTCTGTTCTTGAGATCATGGCTGTTTGTAAGCTTTTTTTTTAACATACTTTTCAACTCGTTATGTCTGTCTGCATATGGCTGCATCCAAGCTCTATAGTTGCTGACAATAATGGTTTGTTTTCCTTTAATGTTTGAGGTTTTTCTTTACTTTGTCAATTTATATAAAAGAAAACCTGGAAGGTGTTTGACTCTACTAATAATCTGAAGGCTAATTTTCACTAGTAAAAGCTGTATCCTGTGCTTTGTGAGCACCAGGATAACATTATACAAGGTTGGATAAAGACATGGGTGTATTTAGCGGATCATAGATATTAGTATTAGTACTTAAGTATTAGTATTAGTACTTTAGTATTTCATCATTTTTCTTGTAACCAAGTCCCTGTTGGCAACACCAACCCAACTGTGTAAATGCATCTTACAAAGCAGTCCATTTAGTTGGTTTCATATTTTCTCACTTTAATCATCAAAAACCTCCAGTGTAATTTAGTAATTTGCGTTTTTCTCATGTCATTGATTTGAAATTGGAAATATTCACATTTAAACTTTATTGAACAGCTTTTTACTACCACATTTTTCTTTACTGCATGATGCTGCCACCACCATGTTTTACCATAGGAGTGTTTATTCGCCTCATTTTACAAGGAGCTCAGAAATGTTCATGATCTACTGATATTTTATGCACAATATTCCACAGATAAAGGTCCTCAGAATGTGATTATAAGTTTTTCCTGTCTTTTCATATATTCAGGGCGGACTTAGACAGGAGGATGAGATGGAGGTGGCTCGAGCAGGACAGGAGCTGAACCAAGAGGTGAATCGTCTGATGGTGGCCATGAGGGACATGCTGGCAAACATCCGCTTCCAGGAGCCACCCAGAGAGGATAACCCGTACAGGGATGACGAAGAATGGGACTGAGAAAACCGCAGTCCAAAGAGTGTTGGATGCAAAGAGTTGAAATAAAAACTTAAAACATGTTCTTGTGGTCATGAACTAATGGAGTTTTACATGTTAATGTTGCATTTTTATTTTTAGTTTTCTTCAAAAAAAACAAGTGTTTTAAACGTAGGTAATTTTCCTGCTCTCTTATGAAAACAGACTGGAAGTGAAGTAAAGTGTCTGAGTTTCGAGCTTTAATGCCCCACTGTTAGAAGGTCAATTCCTGCAGTAAAATTTTTACTATTTTTTTTTCCCCAACATATTTTCTATATGCCAGCTCTTGCGGTTGAACTCCCACAGGCTACATTTTTGTTAGTAAATTGTTGCGCCCCCAAGGTCTAGGAGTCCAGGGCCGGTAACATAAAATGTCCAGAAAAGAGGATTTTATAAAAAAAAAGTGATTGCAACAAAAAAGGTTTCACAGAACCAAAAACACAATACAATTTAAAGGAGAGAAGAAATAAACAAGGGGAGCTAACCGACTGAAGAATATTGTGTAAATAAAATGCCAAAGTCTCCAAACAAGACAAGCCAAACTAAACTCAAATGAACAAAAAGGAGCACCTAACCTAGCACAAGCAGTAACAAAATACCAAAGGTGGGGAACAGCTTTACACAACCTCTTCTTTAGCTGCTCCCACAAGAGGAATGAGTTTCAGGGCTTTTATGTAGTGCAGATGAGGCTCATCATCATTTGATTGGCTTGCAACCCTCTGCTGGTCCAATGAGGTGTAGTTCTGGCAGCCAATCAGGAAGGTGTGCCCACACAACTGAACCTGCATAACAAAATAAGAGCCTGCACAGCCTCAAGAGGCCAGGGGCTGTAACAGAATTAAAAAACAAATGAACTACATAGTTGCCCGAGATTTAAAAAAAAATCCATGGAATAAACTCGATGCAATGTCCAACAAAGGTCTAATTCTAATGAGATCATACTTCCTCCATA